>JAFMOD010000594.1:287127-315420 GCA_019802435.1 Corydoras maculifer | reverse complement strand
TTCTCCGGTTTCCTCCCACAGTCCAAAAACATGGATCAAGTTAATTGAATTCTCAAAAATTGCCCCCTATAGAGTGTGTCTGAGTGAGTGAGTGTGTGCCCAGCGATGGATTGGCGCCCTGTCCTGGGTCTATCTGCCCAGCGCCCGAGATGTTCTCCCCTGGATGGGCATGGGGAACCCCACCGCGACCCTAATAGAGGATAAGCGGAAGATAATGAATGAATGAATGAATGAATGAAAAGTTAACTAATCTCAAACCAATCATTTACTTGCATACTGTAGTAAACTTTAAATAGGTGATAGAGAAATTATAATACTGCATTGTAAGTCTCTGCAAGTCAAATTCTGTAATCCACATAAATGCTAATAAAATAGTTATGTTTTAATTCTTACTAGTGCATATTTCGAACCAATTAATTTAAGAATATTTAAAACTTGTATACATTTAGAATATTTTATAATTAATAATGTGTCATATTTTCTTCTGTTTAAATTCTTCAAAAATCATAAAGTGTTATTTACCCCACCTTCATAAAAATACAGCAATGAAGAAGTGTTATAAGTCCAAAAGAGGAGTAAAAATCTGACACTAAAATGTTATTTCTGAAATTTATAATTCATTTATAATTATACAGATCATTGGATGGCAGGACTCCATATCCATATGCTAGCAGCTCGGTGCAAACAGACATTCTCTTTTCCAAGCATTGGCATGCAGAGCTCATCATAACAATGCAGCTAAAATCTGCTAATCAGGTGACCATCAGTGTAAAAAAACCTTCAGGAAGAAAATATTCTTATTTGTGTTCACAGTGCATGTTAGTACCAATGCAACAGATTCAATAATATTAACAGCCAAAAAAGCTCAGTACCCTGTTTCAGAAACCAAAAGCCTTAGGTGCTAAGCCTGGCTAAATTAAAGCACAGATTAAGCTTTTTCTTTGCTGGCATTACCAGGTTTGTAATGAAAATTAGCATGTCTGTTGTGTTTTCTAATAACATAAATGCATAATGAAATCAGGAAGTAAACACATGCAAAATTAATGTCATTCAGCTAATAATCAAGAATGTTATTGTGCTACCACATACGGAAATCTCAAATTCTAAAGATCTACTTTGGGAATGCCAAAATATAGAGTAATATAGAATAAAAGTAAAAATGCTTAGTGGGCCACATAGTTTTTTGCCTCTGGTTTTTTCAGCCAACTGTTCCAGAGAGGGCTAGTATCAGCCAGGTAAGTACACACTGGCCTACCTAACTCAGTGCCCTCTTAGCTTGACTCCACAGTTGGCAAATTCTGGAAACAATCCAGGTCTTTTCCATGATCAATTCTGATGATCTGGGTTCATCCAGCAATATGACAGGGTAATCAAAAATGTTGGAAACCGCTGGCAATCACTATTTAAGATGAAAAATTGATCTATGCAAAAGAGAATACATGAGGACATTTGGAAATGTTGCTGCCTACAGCTTCTTACATGAGTAATTATTTGGACTAAACGACAGCATTAAACATCTGACTCAAGGCTAGGTATTTTCTTATACACTCGTCTATTGCTGAACTGAGAAGAATTGAGGACCCGAGGAGCTGAGTATGCACTCGTCTTGTTGGCTACATAAGGCATTACATGCTCTGAAATGTACATGTCATTGGATACTCGACTGTCCCTGGAACAGAATGAGGTGGTGGACTTGACTGAGGACCGCAGATTGTTCTCATTCCTCATTTTGATAGGAGCCAATTGTTTGTAAATGTCAGATGAACTCCTTCCATGGACTAGACGTGCATCATCCCGTATTGCCTGCATAAAAGGGTTGTCAGTGGTATGGTCGGGGTACAGCGACTTGCTGCGCTTGCTCTCCTCCAAGTTATGGTTGAAAAGCATGGACCTGCTGCCAAAAAGTTTATCGGACTTGCCAAATATGTCAGCATACGAGCCATCTTCCAGTAAACGTTCCTTCTCCTTAAGACTTACGCTGCGCGCTGGCTTGTTAAGGTCCACCTCCTTGGGTTTTTCCAGCATGATGTTGTCGACAGAGTGCTGACGGCTGAGCCGGAGCTTGTTTCTCTTCTGCACATGTGGCCCCTCTGTCTGAGGCCAGTAGCGCCCGAAAAATTCATCTTGCTGCATGCTGGGACTGCCCCTGGCTTCTTGAAGCATCTGGTCCTCACTGATGTCATATAGATTGCACATGTGTATGCAAGCCTCACATCGATTATAGGGTGACCTCATTGGACCGTACGGTCCTGTTGAATAGTTTGATACCTTTGATAGGCAGCTGCGACAATGAGTTTGTTTATAGCGGTCATTGCTTTCATGTTGGCTTAAGTTCTTGTCTTTCAAACTGTAAGATTTGTTGTAGACATTGTCTGGTAGAAGATCAACATCAGAGTGATGAAGGGGGCTGCTGTTTAGATGAATGATAGGCTGGTCACACTTTCTGTAGTTGTCATTATGATCGGAATAAACTTCAGGGAAATCTAAATCGTCAGCTGCAAGGCCTTGGCTCTCTCTATAATGCAATGGTTCTGAGTGCAGACTCAGCTCCCGGTCAGAGTCTATGGTGTAGATCTTTTCTCTGCCTGTACTTCCCTGCTTATTTTTTAAGTAGGACAGTTCCACTTCACTGCAATCTCTAGGGTATTTTGACGTCATCGATCTTTTTTTTAAGCTGTCCTTGGGTTTCAGGTGCTTGTTGTTCTCAGGATCTTTGTATGAGGCTGCTCTACTTGAGCAATCAGAGATATCTGAAGGTGCAGTCTCTTCTGGCAAATAGCGTTGACTCTTCATTGATAGACGAGGGTCTGCCACCAGCATGTCAGGGGTCTGGTTCTGTCGCAGAGTATCCACTGATTTCTTCCAAAGAGAGCGGGGTTTAGCTGCAGTCTGAGCTGCATCAGCACTCATAGCTACTTCAACAGTGTTAGGGTTGGACTCATTTAGCGTGAGTGGGTGCTGGCCCTGAAAAATGTAGTTGTTCAGGTGGTCTTTGTGACGGTTTGCCAGGTAGGACTGAATATCACTGGAGTCTCCATAGACATCTTTCTGTGCATAGCTGCGATTATCCGTGTAAACAAAGTTCCCCTTTTCTGACATTAGATCCATTATCATGGGACCGGCTGAATGCATGTACTCTCCGCTGCGCTTTGGGGAGTTTACTCGTGAACCACTCAGGTTGGTCATGTTGGTCATCTGCTTGGCTGACTTGATGAGCTTCAACATGTTGGCTTGAGGACTAAAATCTAAGTCAGCTGATTTTTTCTTCATATCTATGTGTACACCATGAATGCAGCTCCAAATACCCTGAAAAAAGACAAACCTAATGTGTTTAGTGTGTATTTCACTAACATTAATGACATGATTTAATGGAATATTCTTCATATTTACATAATCTAACAACATTTTTTGCAAACATTTATGTTTTTGTCAGGACCTCTGCCTTCCTATTTTTAAAATGATAATACTTATCTAGCAAACTTCTTAGAACTCACATAATTTATTTGTCAAAGAATTTTGTCATAGACATTTTTGTTAAGACATTTAACTTCTATGTAAATAACTTTAGGCTAAAATTGAACAAAAAGCGATCAACAGGGCAAGAAAAAAAATCTGAACTGCTGGCACTTTCATAAACAGGCACTAGCTGTAAATGTGCCAGCATTGGTTAATAAATGAGTAAGATGTGTATATAACACCAGCCAGTCTTTTATGTTTCCCTTAGAGACTATACACATGTAGACTAGATACAAGTCTGCAACTCAAAAATATCACCCTGTCATAAAATACTAATTGGGTCAGATTGGAAACAGATGTATAAATCATGAAAATGTGATTGCTGTGTTTAGGATCTGCTAGCTGTTCCCTACTTTAATGTTCTACTTAAAAATACTTTTGCTGCTTGTTTTTTTATATTTTATTGATTGTTATTGCTTTTAATGAAATAATAAATTATAAATTATAATAATAAAGCGAAAAGACTCATGTACTGTATATACTTCTTATGGCTTATTGCTTGTTATCTGCCTCCTGTTGACATTTGTGGCTATGTTTATCATGGTAGGGTGACAGTTCTTCAAACATTATCACTTGTTTGATGATCATTTTCTGTCCCTGGCATTTATGCAGATCTTGCATGACTCTCTGAATCTTTTCATGGTTTTATGAACTCTTCACGATGAGACATTTAAATCCTTTACAAACATTTCCTAAAAAAATAACTAAAATAATTCACTGGTGAAATGTGACCTATTTTCAAAGACTAAACATTTAGTGGATGCATTTATGCTCTACAGTGCTATCCACAGTGATATGGTCATGAGTGGTCAATGCTTAGTGATGCATATGGGGAGCAAGGGGTGGCCTGTACGTTTTGATTCAAAGACAACTTTAGTAACTCAAATTGCTAAGGAAGTTAATGCTGGTTATAATGAAAAACAGTCATATAAACAGTGCATCAGTCTGCTGCCTTAAAGGCTGGATAACCATAGACCAGTCATGATGCCCGTGCTGACCCCTTGTACACACCATGTGAAAACTGTATTCCCTGATGGCTGTGGTCTCTTTCAGCAGGATAATGCTTCCTGTCATGAAGCAATGTTTTAGGAATGGTTTGAGGAACACAACATGTTGAAGTTTTGATGTGGTCTCCAAGTTTCTCAGATCTAATTCATGTGTGATACAGCTGACAGACGATGAACATGACCTTGTAACTGAATAAGTTTAATGATCTGCTGTCAACTTTTAGTGCCAGATACCACAACACACCTTTAGGGGTCTAGTGGAGGCCATACCTTGAGACTAAGGCACAATAGAATATTATTTGACATTTTCAAACCTAGTCATTGTGTTTATAATATCTGAATATATCCACCCTACACCCTCACAGCTTACACAGGAATTGAGATTATAAGTGGCATAAAATAAATAATAAGAAAAAAGCAGAGGATGTGATGGAGAGAGTTTAGCAATGATGACAGGAAAGCAATCATTGCTTCCATTCCATCTAAGAAGTGGTACAAGACCACTTTCAAACCCTAGTTTTTAATCCTACACTGAAGAATGTAAAGACGATTGACAGATTTTCCAGTGGATGTCCTCGTAAATTTACCATGAGGTCAAACTTTGTAATTAAAAAATTAAAAATTTTGAAAAACTAGAAATTTAAAAAGTGCTACATCTCAAGACGCTATAACGTTGATTTCTGTTGGACTAGTGGTTTTACAGTCCTGCATGGATGGCCTCAATAAACTGATTTAGGTTTTCACATTTTTCTTGCAATATTGATGCTGCCCAGCCTCTCAAGGAAAATGAGTCCTCCACTGAGCCTTGGTCAAGTATTTGGTTAGGGATTCTTCCCTAAAAAACAACATAACAAGGAGTTTTTTTCTTGCCACTGCTGGCTTGCTCTAGCTTGGAACTCTTATTCGCTTCACTTTTTCCCCCCATTCCCTCATATACTGTCTTAGACCATGGCCATGCACCAGAGAACCCTGTATGCATGCTTGTAAATTATGTTGTGTCGGTTGCAAGTAGAAGTGAAGCCTCCTACACACAAGGGTGGAACCTGGACCAGTTTGGTGGTGTGATAGTATGCCCCAGCATTTCCAGTATCACCACTCCACATTACAGGTCTGTGTGTTGGTTTGGGATGCTTTCACACCATCAACTGTTCCAAAAAGAGCTACAACATACCCAGCATTGGTAAAAACAATTGGTTTTTAATGATCCCTGACATAGTGGAGTTTTTGGTGCATTAATGCTGGGCATAAGGCTGGGCAGCAGGGTAGCAGACCCTGTGTTTCTGTGCAGGGAGTAAAAGTAGGGTGAGGCTTAAAACAGTGAGAGCAGTGGAGAGAGAACAAGAGAGCAAAAGAGAGAGTCTCAGCAGCAGCATGAGAGTCAGCGGCACAGTGCAGACCACTGAAGTTATTTCACAGTGAATTCATCCACTCTTTCATAACTGAAAATAAAAGTCCTAAGCCTCCAACTGTCCAAAATAGGACTGAATAAAAGAGCTTAAGACACATGTCACAATATTTCGACTATTTAATTATATTTAGATTTTGTTTAATTTTTTTCATGTTTCTGACCAACCCAAGATAAATGTAAATAACATTAGTGATCTTTTAAAGTAATGTTAAGGCTTCCGAAGAGAGAAAAACAAAGAGAGATTTTTGTACTAAATTTAAATATGGTATAAAGTTTTATGTTCGTTGTTAATTTTTTTAAGACTTTGCTTAAGGGATAGTACTCTCGAACAGTAGGAAATAATAAAAAAACATAAATGTTTGCAGCTTTGAATTACTTTTTTTTTATCAGAGTGACATTTTTCATAAAGTTTGGCTCAAAATAGTTATGTCTCATCTTTAGTTGAAAAGGATGCAGTTAGTATGCCCAGTCGTAATCCCATTACATGTTGTTTTAAAATATTGTAGACCACTTAACAACTTTTTAACTTGAGTAATGTATAAGAATACCAAATATCTTTGTCAATAATAATCTTTGACTGGCCAAATGTCCACAAAGCATGATACAGTAATTTAATTAAAAGTTAATTTACATTCACAAAATACAATACTGTTGGTCAGTGCAACCATAAGATAGTTTATTCATTTAACTTTTGTCTATTGTGATTTAGGCAAAAAAAATAATCCCATATAACTTTTAATGTAATATTATATACATTGTATATATTTTGTACAGTGTGCATGAGCAGCACAAGGATTCCGCTAGGCAAGTACTCGGGTGAAGGGCATTACCCTGCTGATGCTGAAGAGCAGGCCTGGTGTGCCTGAGCACACTCCAGTAAAGCAGTAGCGTAGACGCCAGTAGAACAGATGCTCCCAGACAAAGGTGATAAGGCTGAGACCCATGGCTGTGGCCAGCATGTAGAAGACTCCAGCCATGTTGTCTACATCTAGCTGACTGCTCATGACCTCATTTTTTTCATTGTGACAGATCCCAGTAAGCCACTGAGCCTCCAATTCCTCCATCTCACCTAAACATATGACCAAACAGAAATACAGCATCTATTATTCCTTTTCACATGCCATTGTGAATTTTTTCTTAGGTAAAGATTACTTATCTTCTAACACATCAAATTCAGCCCTTAAGTTCTATTTTTAATAATATAATAATTTTAATAATATAAATTTAAATTGTTCTATTAGTTATTTTATTAGTTTTATAATTAATAAAGTTTATAATAATATAATAATAATAATAATATAATTAATATAATTAATATAGTTTATTTATTTATCTGCATTCTTTTTACTAAATGATTGGCAAAGGATAATTTTCATCACTGCAATGCCATTGACTTTGTGGTGTTGTGATGTGTATGGGGAGCTGTCGGGAGTTGATTTTAAATATCTAAAACATCTTTGTGCTGTAGTAATAATATTATAATTTGGATAGTGTTATTATTATGACTTTTACATGACACCAGTCTATTGCATGCCATACTGATTGACAAACATAGTTGCCAGCCAGTCAAATGTCTTATTCATCTTCGTAATCCATATGCAAATGTAAAATCTATTTCACTCTAATAATAGGTTCATAATTTACCAGTTTCTATGCCAAGCTTATATAAAACAGCTTGTGGTACCTTAGTTATCTTTATTTCATTTGAAACAGCATAGTTAAAAGCGGATCAAAATGTCTCTTTTTTTTTGATAGAAGCCAAGGCGATTGGTGACTCAGCTGTTACAGCAAAGAATAAAGAGAGTACTCTAAAATATCTAAGTGATTGCTTATGTTTACTTGAAAAGTGTTTTCTGCATTGACCCCTATGGAAAGGTCAGCACAGCAATGCATTTAGAGGAAAACTGAGAAACAATCACAGCATCAAGTGAAATCCAAACATGAAGTGTCACATTAACACTACCCATTAGCACTGAAGCTTTATATTTACCACGTTTAAAGTTTATGAATTTTACAGGCAGTGGCACAAATAAGTCACTTAACATTTATACTGGTGTCCTTTCTTGACTGTTTGGTTTTAATGTTCTTTTAATGATTTTAAAAAATGTGCATATACATTATGTGATCCATGTGTCAAATTCACTTGCCACTTGTCGAATTTGAAAAAGAAATGGCATTAAAGAAAAGGCACTTACCATCTCCAATTATGGCAAGGATGGCTAGGTCGACCTGCCTTTTCCATGGAGACCCTTTCTGTAGTGCTATTCCATAACCTGTAGTGGCAAAAATATATCCACTCCCAATGGTGACCAGTTTACAGCCTTCATCCCGTCCAGCCATGTAGTTAAGTACAGCTGCGTCATAAATAAATGCATCCAGTTTTCTGCAATGAAAAAGTCTTGGTTTAAAAAAGAGTTCAAAAGCAGATTATAAACATAATTAAAATAATCAAGCCATCGCTGATAATTATATTTTCATTATTATTATCCATCCATCCATCCATCCATTATCTTCCGCTTTATCCTATATTAGGGTCGCAGGGGGGTTCCCTATGCCCATCCAGGGGAGAACTTTTCGGGCGCTGGGCAGATACACCCAGGACAGGGCGCCAATCTATCGCAGGGCACATACTCACTTACACAGACACGCACACATACACACTCTATATGGAGCAATTTTGAAGAACTCAATTGACTTGATCCAATGTTTTGGAGTGTGGGAGGAAACCGGAGAACCTGGAGGAAACCCACGCGGACATGGGGAGAACATGGAAACTCTACCCAGATAGCGCTGAGAGGCGAACGTGCTAACCACTAAGCCACTGTGCTGCCCATTATTATTATATTACTGTATATTATTTGATTACAATTGTAACTGTTATTTATGCCATAAATATTTAAATTGTTTATCTTAACACACACACACATTATTTTTAACATAAGGATTTGCGCATAACTTATTATTATTATTAGTTTAAAAATATTAAAAAGTTCAGGTTTGCCAAGTGCACTTGGGCATTTAGTAAAAGTTTCCAAGGCCAAATATCTCTCAATGCTTGACCTCTGGATGAGTTAAAGATTGCTTCAGAAAGGCTCAACGGAATGAAACTAATCCTCCTGTCACAAGCCAGTGATCTAAACCCTTACACCACTTCACAGAAGTTCTATTGTAACTATACATGCTACGTGTAGAACATATCATGCTTCAAAGGCTGACATTTAAAGTGGGTTTCGCTAGTTGTTCATGTGTTCTAAAGCTCCATGAGATTCGTCATTAACTACTGCCTACATTACTTCAACTTTTTTGGCATGTCTGCTGAAACCCTTTTTCTAAAATGCATCACTGTTTATCTATACACTACTGTTGTAATAGCTGTGCCTCCTGAATTGAGGCAACATGTCTATTGCCCCCAGGTTAGGATAATGAGAGACTCAATTCCAACAGCATGGCATTTGCTTTTGTTCTCTATTACTTCCAATAATTGGGACGAGTGCAATTTGGTGATCTGACAGAACTGACTCATTTATTTTAATAGTCTTCATTAAAAGAGGAATGTGGAAGCATTTGTGCATAACTAAATCCATTTAAATCTAAACTGGGATTTGGTTTTTCCAGTTCTGTGTTGAAAGTAATAATGAAAAATATGACTGGTTTTCTTATAGATCACATATGCATATAGCAAACAAACTGATTAAATGATTTTGAATCTTCACTTAGTAAAATTGTGAAGTTGTGGGTAAAACCAACTAAAACCTGCATGTAGTACACCCTTTACCTTCTCTATAACATAACAACAATTCATCATTTAGATAAAGATTTAGATTAGATTTATTGGGTTTAGATTCTGATCAGATTTTGAATGTTTTTCCAGCCAGAGGTCTTATACATAAAATGCAGAAAACTGGATTTTATATACCCATCCATCCATCCATCCATCCATCCATCCATCCATCCATCCGGAGAACCCGGAGGTAAAACCATGTGGACACGGGGAGAACATGGAAACTCCACCCAGATTGGGATTCGAACCCAGGAATCCCTAGTGCTGAGAGGCGAATGTGCTAACCACCATGCCACCCTGATTTTATATACTCATTCATTCATTATCTCCCGCTTATCCTCTACTAGGGTCGCAGTGGGGTTCCCCATGCCCATCCAGGGGAGAACGTCTCGGGCGCGGGGCAGATAGGCAATTTTGAGAATTCAATTAACTTGTTCCATGTTTTTGGACTGTGAAAGGAAACCGGAGAACCCGGAGAAAACCCACGCAGACATGGGGAGAACATGAAAACTCCACCCAGATGGAGATTCGAACCGGGAATCCCTAGCGCTGAGAGGCGAACGTGCTAACCACTAAGCCACCGTGCCGCCCGATTTTATATACTATTGTTCGTAAATAACAAATATTTTAAACGGTGCAGTGGCAAGGTGGGTATCATTTTATGAAAAAAGGGGTAGTCAAAAGAACAGAAGTGATCCACGTTTAGTAAGCAAGCTGTCATAATTGTCTGTGTTGCAAGTGTTTTAAGTAACAAAGACTGCAGACCTGCAGTGGGTGGCTGAAATACTTTTTGCATTTATAATGAAAAAGGATTTATTATAAACTGTTTTATTCAACTTCGAGACATGCACCAAGGCAAATCCTAAGCTCTGCTAACATTACACACCAAAATGGATCAGCGCTCAAAAGGTGCTGTGAGATCTGGCTCAGACATCAAGAATTCCAGTCCTAAATCCATCAGCCATTGTTACCAGACTGGCCTTTTGCATTGCCAGAACTTTACACACTGGCAAGTTCAGCAAAAAATAGCTGCTCACAAAGCAACACAACTTCATTAACCTCATGGCACTGCAGGGAGCAGTATGCTTTACAACTGCCAATAATGATATGCCAAATACCCTACCCGTGTTTGTTTCCAGTTTGAATGCCCTGAAAACATTACGTTGGACACAAGTATGCCAAACTCAGAACTGACCCCCTTGTCTGTGTGATGACTACTTCTCAGGAGTTTAGTGCCAATGCCACAAGTTGAAATGAGGTCTGAACCTACGCAATTTCAGGTATTGCTCTGGCTCTTGGACCAGCTGGGAACCAGTGATGAGTACGCAGGGACATACAGTTTACAGGTTAGAGATCGAGTAAGTGCACATCAAGCACATAATTAGTTAAAGCTGATTTATCAAATCTTAATTAAAAACAAAACATGGAAAAGAACACAGGAGTTTGTGATTAATGTATAGTTTGTGCATGGTGCATGATACAAATACCCTGTTGTATCTGTAATAATACAAGTTTAAAAGGAACATTGTAAAAGAAGAATATTATGGGGAAAGAAGAATATAATGGAGGACACAATTAGTTTGTACCATAACCATCTGCTGAGTTTAAGAATGAAATGGCTATGATTTTTCTTTCTATTGGCAGTTCTGCCTTAATAAAACATGGCACACAATATATAAGTCATTAACGTAACTAGTATATCTTCCGGCCACTCTAAAAACACCATTGCACTTATTTCCATTAATCAAGATGCCTTTTGAAAGGGTTGCCATGGATCTTGTGGAATCATTAAAGTGGTCAGCATGGGGATACTGTTACGTTTTAGTTTGGAAAACTATTAAATATTATGCCCAAAACTGTGCCTTTGTGCATCATATCAACATGCTGTTTAGTAAAGGCACTCTTTGAAATCATCTCATGTGTAGGGATTTCAAAGAAATTGTCTGATGTGGGATATACAAACAGTACAGTATCTAAAGTGCACACGTTATTAGTGATTAAACTGATTTATACCAGTGTGTTCCATCCACAAACAGAAAGGTAGGTTGAACACATTAATTTTCTCAATAAGTCACTTGAACTTCTTTTGTTCTCACTATTAGAGGTTCTGGAAGCCTTCACAGGATTTTTCTCATTTACAATGATGTAGAAGTGCAAGCCCCATGGCATATTAGATGTTGTGAAAGAAAATTGGTACAACAAATCGGCCTTATATTTCCACATCGAGTTTCGCATTACTAAGTGACAAGGACCATTTGAGGTCACATGGCAAGTGGGTGATATCAACAAGAAGGTTGTGCAAGTTAACAGTGCTGGTGCAAGGCAGGTGCACCACTTTATAAAACAAAGAAGGTAAAACCACGTCGTCCAATGTTGTACCATTCCAAGCAGTAGACGTGACGATGTTGCAACCTGAATTTTTAGATGATTTACATTTGCTCAATTGCACATTATTTTACAAAACACCACAATGATGCAGTAGTGGTGATTCATAGCCTACCCAGTGTCCACTTGTGAGTCTAGTTCACCTGATGCTGAATTTATAATTTAAAATTTATTGTAATTAATTAATATTATTTTTTATGGTATGCTTACCCAGTCTTTAGGCTAACCAGTGCATCATTCACACCTGTCTGGTGGTACTTCACCATGTACTGGTGCATATCTGGATAGTTCTTACGGATGTTCCTCTCTGTGCTACCATTAGGAACAGTCCCAAATCGGAAAGGGGGAGAGTAAGAGTATGGGCTCTGGAACTGTCAAAGAGAAAAATGCAAGAATAATCTATTTAAAATAACTTACTTTACAATAATATAACAAAATGCTAATTTATTAAATGATTCCATTGTATCCAATATGCATAATATATTTAAATACACCACTATTATGAACAAAATATTTAAAAGTGTCTTATTCAAAAAGATTTATTTGACAATAATAAATAGATAGTTTTAGAATAGAGTTTTACCTTGTTGTCACTCAGTCCAGTCACCTGATCCACAAACTCCTCCTGAATCATGAAGGCAGCCAGGTTAGCTGTGTAGCTAGCCAGAAAAATAACAGCGAAGAAGGCCCAAACAGACACAATGAACTTGCTTGTGGTGCCTTTAGGGTTCTGTACAGGAACAGAGTTGTTGAAGACCAAGCCCCAGAGCAGCCAGACCGCTTTACCCATGGTGAATGAAGGGCCGTGGGGGTCTAAAGATCACAAACAGTATGTTCAATGAGCTTTATTGCATACTGTTATTATTTATTAATAATTTTATATTATTTTGTTAATATAATTATATTAACAGTAGTATGAAAATATATATGAGTGAAATTGTGTCGACTTGTGCATGTATTTTCTTTACTACTTATACAGTACCAATCTTTCAAAATTTTGGGCACACCTATTTTTTGCTCCACTTATTGTCCACTGTATAATTTCCACTTACCACAAAGATGGACTTTGTAGTTCTGCTATTACAGACTGTAGTCCATCTGTTTTTGAACTACAGTACATATGGTGTTAGTCCTCTTAATGCTGTTCTCTAATGGTCATAACCTCTATAGTAGCAACACAGAACAGTATTATTTGGTTTATACCTGTTCTGTGATGGTCCTGACCAATAGAGAACAGAGAACAAACAGGGGACTAATAAAAACAAAGGAAACAGTTGTACTACAGTGTGTAGTAAAACTACAAAGTTCATCTATATGGTAAGGAGAAAACAGACAATGGATTTGACTAGTGTTGTAATTAAAGGTCATGGGGCATTGTGGCACTTATGAAAAGATGGGGAACTTTGGATAAGTTACTGATATGTATCTGGGCATATGTAAGAAACACAAACTTTACACAGACAGGCATTTATCATCACCGTCTGAAAATCAAAACCAGGACCTAGCTGCTGTTTGCTAAGCACACTTCCAACTTTGTAAGCATTTTGTTAAAACATACAGTTAGACAAGCAAACCTGACTTACAATTTCCATTCTATATTACCTTGTTTATGTTTAAATGAACCATTAATAAGGGACCAACTTAGTTACTTAGGGACTAAGTCCAAACCCTGAAATGCACAAGACTAAAAAACAGTTTTTTTATTCAAAACTCTCAATGTAACATGTTTTAATTTTATGTTGTTCATAGCTAATACTTTACTATCTTGAGCTACCACTGCTTTACATAAGGTCCCTATCTTCCAAGATTTTATTGATGCCACAAGACATATTTGAATCATTTATTCAGTATATCCAGTGTTACTGCATATATTAAATTAATATATTTGAGTCAGTGGATTGATAAAATGCACACAGTAGTGTGCACTAGCAACATAACTGATATTAGGTGTCATCTTTTAATCTTTTGACTACTTTTTTGTGCTTGTGCAATCTAATAGGAAAATATATTATTTGAAGATGAATTTTTTATTGGCTGTTTTATTAGGAACTAAGGCATCATTGCAAAAGCTGAGTTAGTGCTAAATAAATCCCTCGTGACCCCAGTGATCACATGTAGTTATAATTCTCAGACCAGCCTTATTTAGAAACTGCTTTATTTAAAATCCACTTGTGTAAAGTACTGCACAATACTGTACTGAGATTATTATACTTAGCTAAATGTTAAACTATACTGAGTAAATAAAAAAAACATTTTCACCAAATCCAATTGATGTAAATAAATCCAGTATATTTTAAATAAATGTTTGAGAGTACATTGAGTAAGGGTCAGGGGTTTCTGCCGTAGACCCTCCCACCCACTCCCTGCACCTCAGCTGCAGCGTGGAAGAGAAATTCAGCTAGAATTTATAGTCAGTAAAAAAATTGGTTTCGATCAATGGCAAGGCAGAAAATACATCAAACAGACAGGTTCATATATAAAATATTCACTGTGTGAGCAACCAGAACAGGTCATGTGACTGCTCATCAGATCACCCATTGTATTCTTATAGAACCAAACCAGTTTAATCCAGTTTTCATTCCTTCGTGATTTAACATTTTTTTGTATTTACCCAAATTTACATTCATAGAACAACAACAACAATAAATCAGTAACTACATCTAAGCCACTTTACCTTACCATATTACAAAAAAAGTTATTAATCACTTAAAAACGACTAAAATGGACTAAAACAGAATGAATAAATATGGGAAATATAAAAATAGCAGACAAAAGTTCATTTTGTGATGCAGAGATCCATAAACTAGCAGATAATCACAAACACTTCCTGTGTTGATAAAGTGATAAAATGGAGTTAATTTCACATAATAATAGCTGTATTAAAAAGACTGGTTCTAAGAACAAAATATGCTAAACATTTTTAGAACTTTAGCTTTCATTTACTAGTATTTACATATAACTAATCAAGTTGCATAAAATAGATTTTTCTTCGTGTCAGTGTAAGTATATTAAAAGAGAAATTTTAAAACATCAAATAAACACAAATAAATGAGTGCTTGTTTGGCCAGTCTAAAACCACTTTCCCATTCTGATGAAGCTCTTTGTTGTGTTAGCAGATTCTCTTGCCTCATAATAAAGTTCCATGTTGGTAATTAAGATGCATTTTGCTGTACATTAGCAAACAAAATATGTAACATTCAATCCTAATGCAACCATTTTAAGCTACATCATCAGTAAAGATTACTGAGTCAGAGTCAGAAGCAACCGAGCTAATTCAAGCCATGGCATGACCACAGCCATGTTTTACAGATATGTTTTATATTTCTTTCTTACTCCATATTTTGGTCTTTTCATCACTTTAGTGAATGTTCTTTTTGGTCTCATGAAGCTATAAAACTGCTATATCTCTTTACAAATTGAAAAAACCAACATGAATTACTTCTGACTGCTGATGTTTATAACTTGTGCTATTTCATCTATACATCTATATATCATCTTTGTTTTCTTTAAAAGATGCACAATAATACCTTTATTCATTCCCTTTGGTGATTATTCATAATATTGTTGATTACATTTTTTTCAGCTCTTGCAATGCTTATTTCAACAGTCGTTTTTTTTTTTTAAGGCTGATACATTTTATGCCTGTTGCTTAATACTGAAATTTCTGTATTTTTCAGGACAGTCCAAATTATTGTATTGGCTATGCCCAATGGGTGTGCAATGCCTCTGATTCATTTTCCAAGAACAGCCATTCAAATTAATTTTTATTTGAACACAAAATACCTGATTCACAAGAATCAAAACATCAAATCTCAGCACTATAAAATAACTGATATGTTGTATCTTCAATTATTGTTAAGTGTAATTGGAAAGGATTTTTAGATGAACAACCTGAGGATGTGACTCATGTACCTTTTCCCTGAGCCAAGTTTCTGTTAAATCCTAGAGGGCTGATGTACTCAAACATGAAAACAGCCATCGCAGTGACCAGGAGCAGCATCACGAACATCATCACCCACACTGAAGCACTGAAAGGCTCTATTGAAGGTAGAGGGAGAGGAAGTAAGAGAGGGTGACAAAGAGAGGACGGAAAACGTTTGATGTGAATACAACAAAAAATATGTAAACCTTTGGACTTTACTCAGTTAAATAAAATTTTATATTGCTCTTTTTAAAATACAACAATACAACCAACTACACTATATAAAGAAATTCAGGATCAACAAACTTATATTACATAGTCAACCACTAACAGAAGTTAAAATTAGTAAATCAAAATAGATCAATTTTATTCTGGACAAGAGTCCAGAAAAAGACAGTATTAGATAATCCTACCTCTCACCGCCATAGCAATCAATGGTCTCAGATGCTGGAAGGGTAATGTGCAGCAAACTTGGCTGCCCATTTGGGGTATTTGACGCACAATGTGACAAACCTATTATTTGACCTATTATCCCAGTTTCAACACCAGCATAGCATTTCCATTCACAAGGGACTGTATTTTCCAGATTTTATTAATGAAGTATATTTTTTCACTTTTCAGTACAATCTGGCAGGCATTATGTTTTATCTTGGCTTTGTGTTTAGCTGCTGAGCATTTCTCTATTATTCTATATGCTTCACCCCTCTTTAGCCCCCTGTTTGGAAATTTAAACCGACCGACCACAGGTGAGATCCATTACTTCACCTGTATCTCAGGCTTTAATCCTCATACACAAATCAAAGTTTGATTATGGCCCTGCTGTCACAATGGCCCAATACATTTTTTTGCTCTAAGTACGGCTTTAGTGTCTCCATGCTGAACCATGTGGGTCATTAGAAAAGGGGGTGCATTAGTTTTAATCTAATCACATTTAGCCCATTTGTCTGCTGCATCTTAATCTCGGCTCTAGACAGCCAATTACTGCTAACTAGACAAAAAAATGTCCATCAGTCCATCCATTCTTTTAAATCTAATGGATATTTTCAGGTTAAGGGTCAAGGTCAGGCCTTTGACCAAAGTTGGACCAGTTGTCAATAAAATCAATGTAATTTTAAAGAACAAACCAGAATTTAAACTACTGTAAACATCTTTGGGTTTTAAGACCACAATTGCTACATAGTACAAAAGCTGGAATTCTACTTTTTAAAATCAGATTATATATTGGAAAATAGGGGCTTTTCTAAAAGTAGCTTAAAACAGAGCCGATAATATAGCAGCAAGGTAATAATGTGTGCCAAAACAATCACCCATAAAAATGATGATCTTAAATAAATCTCCAACTTAAACTCTGTAATATAATGAAGGAGTCATATGCATTTGGTTAAGGAACTCAACTCAGCCTTAGATACCTAAGATACCTAACCCCAGTTGATGCCTAGGTGCCAATATACAGCCTGCCCATTAGTCAATGTAGTACTCTACATTGATTACTTTAACTTTAAAATAATAAAATTATCCAAATAGCATGGCAAAATTTACCAAATTTACCAAAGCCAAGCCCATTCTCATTGCAGACACAGCCTACAACACTTAAAAACCACCATGAAATACAAAAGTGTCTTAAGCAGCTTTAATGAGCTTTTATGCAGCTTTAATGACTAAAAAAGACCCATTGCAATTCACAAACAACAAGATCCCATAAGCATCATTATAGAGATGATCTGCACAGCCATTCACGAACCATTATAAAATATCTGCTGAACATTGTGGCTTAAATTTGGATTTGGACAATTAACAATACAGTTTAAAAGTTAAAATAAATACTGACATGTTGGACCAAATATGTACCCTACCGAAACTGTAATTACAAAGTTAAAACATATAAATGATTAGAATATTTTCTTAGATACGTAAATAAAACACACATTAACATCATCTCTAACACTAGAGGAGAAAGATAGGAAATTATAACATTTTAGTTTCAACAAAATGAAATCAGGAGTCAAGACTACAATCCTCTTACATATGAATGTAATACTACATTGAACCTACTTATACATATAAGCAGGCTTAGTATTTAGCATGAGATATTTTTATACAGAATGTATAACAGATGAAGGTGAAGGTTTTGTGGATCTGAAAGTATTATAAATTTACCCAGAAATGCTGAAGGAGAGACGGTTCCATTACTGCGTGACACCATCACACTGATTCCTGTCTCTACAAAAGGAACGGAGAAATCAATCACCTCCGAACGTTCCTCATTAATTGTCAGAGAGCCGACGGCCATGACAGCTTTTTTATATACCACCTGCAAGAGTATGAACGCACACACACACACACACACACACACACACACACACACAGACAGACAAATTCACCACAGTTATAAACAAACTTATAAACGGTACAAAGTTAATCAAATACACTGTTACATATATTGTGTATGTCTTATTACTGTTGCTCAATTAATGTACCAAAGACCTGCTGTACCACAACATTATATAATACAACAATTACTGTTACAGGGCAGCACGGTGGCTTTGTGGTTAGCACGTCTGCCTCTCAGCGCTAGGGATTCCCGGTTCGAATCCCAATCTGGGTTGAGTTTCCATGTTCTCTCCGTGTCCGCGTGGGTTTCCTCTGGATTCTCCAGTTTCCTCCCACACACTCAATTGAATTCTCTAAATTGCCCCTTATAGAGTGTGTTTGTGTGAGTGAGTGTGTGCCCAGCGATAAATTGGCACCCTGTCCTGGGTGTATCTGCCAAGCGCCCGAACCGTTCTCTCCTGGATGGGCATGGGGAACCCCACCGCGACCCTGGTAGAGGATAAAGCGAAAGATAATGGATGTCATTACTGTTATGACAAATACTGTATACTTGTTACACTCTTTTACATCAACTGTATCATATAAGCTTTTCCATAATACAGACACCATAACAAATCATGAACTATTATATGGTGATTTACATTATAAATTTACACTGTAAATTGTTCCCTTTGTGTTGCTTGCAGGCATGCAGATTTCAATTTAAGTTTTGACTCATATTTTACATCCAGCTCATTCCATCATCTTATGGCACATACTAGAGTCTTAAATAGATTTTATTTATGTTAAAGAACATGCAAAGTGACCCCTAAGATTAAGAATGAAAATAATGTGGCCTATATGTAGTTTCGATATAAAGAAAACTTGTAGATGTAACTCAGGTTACTCAAGTATATTCAAGTATAAGTGTAATAAGTATATATATATATATATATATATATATATATATATATATATATATATATATATATATATATATATATATATACACACACACACATATATTATATATATTAAAAAATAAAAAAATTATTTAGTACTTAGAAAGTATTTACACTATGTCAATATGTATTTAACAAAAGAAAAAATGTGTACATCTCATTAATTAATTAATAGCATTTAAAACCAAATTAAAAAGTTATATATAGAAAAATGGGTGTCACAGGTGCCTGGGGCACCTGTCCCTCATTTAATGGACTCATTGTCTCCGTCGGGTGATTGGTTTATTTTGTGCACGTGACTGGGTGTCTTTTGTATTTAGTTTCCGTATTCCTTTAGCCCCGTGCACGTCTTTGTTTGTGGTATTACCCAGGTGTTAGTCTTGTTCGTTTGTTCCCCCTTTCCTTTGGTGTCCTTACACCATTTTTAATAATAACACCTGTTTTTGTTTTTATACCGGTGTCTCCGAACTCTCCTTCCGTGCTCAACCATGGTACAACGCTGCGCAACATCCCCGCACAGGTTGTATCCGTGGGAGTGTTTAACCCGACGGACTGGTGTATGCATTCTTTACTGCGTAGCCGTTCCGGGGAAACGCTCATCAGGCGCAAGACGGCGTACGCATTCCCTCACGCGTAGCCGATCTCCCGGGGAAGAACGAGCGATCTCTAACAATGGGCAATTTTTAGATGGCTCAATTATTTGCACAACATCATTTCAGTAGGGTCAAAGTTTGTACCTTGACTGGGCAAATATATAATAAACAATAATTGATAATGTGCTTGAAATAAATGTCCTGTCGCATAACCTTATTTTTGACCAATTTAAGCTTAGTATAGATTGCCTCACAATTGACCCAAGATTAAGATGGTAAACAGAGAAGTTCAAGGTCGACTCAATAAATGCAAATTTGGTCCTTTAACCAAAATGCCTAAATCAGCACAGTTTCATCACCTTACTTGAAAGTTAGCATGGTTTGTTGTTGTTTTTTGTTCATCAGTTTCTCTGAGAATTGCGTTGACATACCTTCAGGATGAGATTTACTATAGAAAGACTCTCTGTGTCATATTTCTAATATGTTTTTCAAGTGTAATTTTTTTTTACTCTGCAATCATGAACTTTGAAGTGTTTGGAAAAGGCCTCATTACACATTCCAGATTGATAGAGATCTGAAAGAAGATATTTTTGCTGTCTATCAATGCCTGTTATCCTTGGTATTGTATGAAAACACACCTGAATCCATCCATCCATTATCTTTCACTTTATCCTATATTACGGTCGCAGGGGGGTTCCCCATGCTCATCGAGGGGAGAACTTTTCGGGCGCTTGGCAGATACACCCAGGACAGGGTGCCAATCTATCGCTGGGCACACACTCACTCACACAGACACGCACACATACACACTCTATATGGGGCAATTTGGAGAACTCAATTGACTTGATCCATGTTTTTGGACTGTGGGAGGAACCCCGGAGGAAACCCATGCGGACATGGGGAGAACATGGAAACTCCACCCACATGGGGATTCGAACCGAGAATCCCTAGCGCTGAGAGGCGAACGTGCTAAGCCACCGTGCCACCCAACACACCTGAATGTTAATAGTAAATAAGAAAGCCTTCCTGGTCCTAATAACTAAATTAGTGTCAATGTCCATATCTGCCAGCTCAGCAGACATTCTTGATCTCTTCAATATGTGTCTAAACGTGTAAGTGCTGAGTGTCTGTCTGAATGTATCAGTGCTGAGTGTTATTGATAAATGCCTTCATGGACAGTGTTTGTGCTAAATGCTGTCCTTATACTTGTTGAATTTTATGCAGATTTTAAATCAGTAAATAATCAAATTTTTTTTTTTTTACTTTTTCAGGAAAAGGACTCTCTGAAATGGTGCTGGAATGGTTCCAAGCCTACCCTACAATAAGGTATAATTTAACAATGATGTTTCTAAATCTTGACATATATAAACAGCTAGGAAGCGGACAAAAGGTGCTTCTATTTTCAGATAAAGTTATAATAAGAAGACTTTATAATTTTATAGTCATCATCATTTTTATAGTCATCATCATGTACATGAATAGTCATTATGACCTACCCATGTCCAGGTAGGTCAAATGGAAATGCCTGTGAACAATCAGGTAGCAGACAAAGTGTACTTTTAATTATAATTATATTTTTTTATACACAAATGCAAATACACTCACAGAGCTTCATAAATATAGCTTGGGTAAACATCAGTATGGGAGAAAAGATGTGATCATAAGGATTTTGTCCGTAGCTTAAAAGCTTTTACACCAAAAATGACCAGTGAACAGTGTCCTCACCTCTCCCACCATACCATTCCAGACATTGTTGATCTTTTTCCCATGCTTTCCATTGGTTACCAAGTAGAGATCATAAGTGAACTTGACATTGCGGGCAATCTTCTTTAGGATATCTATGCAGAATCCCTTGCAACACTTTTTGATGTATGTTCCTCCTCCCTCTGTGGAATTGCTGGGAAGGACAAATAACAGTTGTCTTAAAACGCACCAAGATAAATTATATTACATTAGTTATGATTGTCATAATCTTAGTCCTGTTGAATTTAAATTAAATACTGATATCTATGTAGAATGTATCAAAGATGTGCACACTAAACCTTTGGTAGCTCTCATATGTATTTTAGAAAAAGGTTACGGGATTGCAGGAGCATGCCCTTTGTTGTGTGGCATGTTCATTTAAATCATAGGCTTACTGTGTTTTATGAACGACTCCAAATGATTTGAAAGAGCTTTGGGGATTACAGTCCACTCAGTACATTATGCTAAATAGCAGCACAATGGGTAACCCTGAGTTTTTTGAAAAGCAGCCTCAGTGGACAGAAGCTGTGAACAAGGATTATCCCACAGTAGGTAATGTGTCTTTTGGCTCTAAGACCAGAAAAAAAGTTTAATTATGATAAATTGAACAGTCCACCACTCTCTACATCTTAAGAGGCTTTAGAAGAGGAGAAGGTACAAACATAAATATGAAATAAGTTTGAATATTACATTAGGATACATTTTAACTGCAGAGAGAATCTTCCTTAAGTACTACATGGCTCATTTAAAAAAATGTTTTTTTTAAATTGTTTTATTAAAAATATGCCACTGTAGTCAATTCCCCACACTGTAAACTTTTTGAAAGTGTCAATATAACCTTTACAGAAGTTCACCAAAATATCTTCAATTTAGAGCGATGCTAAAATGCATGCCTAATTAGACTGCCATCTGCAGGAGTAAAGGACAAGTTTGCATAAAGCACATTTAAACTAACAAACCCCTTGAAAGCCTTATTTTAATTTAAAATCAAATCTAATTAAGAGTACCCCTTCTTCAGTACTTCCCCAAAGCAGACCATAATCACCACCTAGCTTCCTCACATAATATTTTATATTCACTTTAAAACAATTTGGAAAAACTGATTATAAATGCAGTCTGAATGAATAGCAAACATGTCGACAGAGGCACAACTCTGTGAGCAATAACAGCCTTTTCAAAGCAGCATGCAAAACCCTGAAACACATGATGCTATTATACACAGAGCAAACTGCTCACTCAGCTTCTTCATTCACAGCTAGTTCAGACAGAACAGAACCTAAGATGGATTATTTGCCTGCAAAGAAGTGGTTGCACACCCTCTCAAACAAACCACCCACTGATTTCACTACCATACTCAGCAGAGACACTCAGTGGAATTGGACTTAACATCAGTCTCTTTACCATAGTGCATGCCATGGTGCACTAAGTAAATTCTTTTTGTGCAGGGTTTTTCTGTCTCTGCAGAGTAGCACAGCTCTTGGTAATAAAGAGTATGCGTTTTTGCCAGCCTCGTTTATCCTCTCATCAGAGCCAAACCAATTAAATCTTCACTTTCGCACCAAGAGTAAAGCTTGCATCTCAGTAATTCCTTTAGTTAAACACAAAGTTTAGATGTATTAAAATAGTGTGGCAGTATAAAATGTTTGTTCAAATCCCCTACTAAACTTCCACTATCCTAAGAATGCAATGCCCAAGATTTTTTTATTTGAAAAATGCAATTATAAGTTTTTTAATTTAAATAAAACCTAATCAGTCCTAAAAATTTAATAAGGAAAACCTAATCAAACAAATGAAACAAAACATTAGCCTTATTCATTGAATGAATCCAATCTTGTATATCAGTGAGTGGTAAAAGTATATGAACATTTAGCATTAAAAGATCAATTTAAAGGTAAAGTTGGTAGTAAGGTAGTAAGGCAATCAGTAGAGAGCACCCTGTTTTAGTCAATGACCTGAGATTATTGAGAAACTCAATATCCACCATGTCAAGCATTGGATTGAGTAATTGACAGTTAGTCAGTACATATATATTCAATGTCCTGGTATCTTTCAAAATATAATAAGTAAGAAACCTTCAGAAACCTCAGAAAACTTCTTTGGTTTTGTGTAATGATACACTTGTAAAGACTTTGATAGATCCATGTGCTTTAAATGAAACACAATACCCACTTCCACCTGCCTGGCACTCACTAATATGTAATTATTGCTCCAAGAATGGGTGTCCACCTAAGAAATGTGTTTTAAGTTGTTTCTTAAAGATGCCAAGTGACTCCGCCTAATAGACAGAGTTGGGAACAACAAAAAATATAGAGTGAAGTCATGAGGGCTCAGATCCAGAAATGGTCCTTTAGACCAGAGTCAGTGATGGTTTTCTTTTTACATGCTTCTGAATTTTGGCTTTGATTTTGTTAAAAAATAATGACACATCTATGTTTGTACTTACATAATTGTTTGACCTTCCAAGAAGTTGATGTTTTTTTTATCATGTGATGTTTAAAAACATATATTTTAAAGAATGTCCATCTTATTTCCCATTAAGAATTTTCCATACTGATTTTGCTATCCTTTTCTAAATGCTAATGGTAGTTTTAAGATACGGAGTCTTAATGGACTGGGAAATGTTTGTGAGTTCTGGTCATCGAGGCGAATATCTAATCACTAACACACTCATGCCCATATCCCATCTGGAGTAGCTTTGCTCCCCCAAACCTATTTATAATATTTCATAATATTATACATCACTTTGTGTATGTGGGGGAAGATAGACTGTGCATAAAGGCAGGAGGAATTAGAGCAGAAGCTGTTTGTATGACGTTCAGCAAGACACAAGCTATTAGAAGAGTTAGGATGAGGGGTCCTGTGCCAGCATGCATCGCTGAATTTCCCTTCTGTCTCCCCCTCCTTCTCTGTCTCCCGCACCCAAGCAGGCATAGTGGACGCTTGAGTGAGAATTTGTCCGTAAGTAAAAAAGGCAGACGTCTGTTGAGCCGAGAGCCAAACATGTTTATATATGACCATCAATCCTTCAGCACTAATCCTACAAGACTGTATTTTCTCACTCTACTTAACAAGAATATCAGAAATTAAAGTGCACAATCAATATGTACTGTATTATTTGTGTTTATCAACAAACCCAACATAAGTACAGTTAACTAATAAGTATACCTAATCAAGCTCATTTCCCATTCACATTTCTCTTACTCTATTTCACAACTTCTGTATCAAAATATAAATGTGATTGATCAGAAATATATTAGTTCTCCTGCTGCAAACATTAAAGTCAGAGTGAAATGGGTTCTCAGCTTTCCGCACAACATGTCTCCATGGCTTCTGGATTAACTCTTCTGTTCTTTTACTCATTTCCAAATTCAAAATTCACATCTGAAACTCATTGAGTCAAAACTTTGAGACTTAAGATTGGTCGAAGAGGTTAATGTTTGACAATATAATTGACTATGTATGTTTTACTATCTTGCTTAAAGTTTATAGATAAATTCAATTAAAAAATCCACAGATTAATATCACAATAATTTAAATAATGAAATACTTGCATGTCACTTACCTAAATATCAAATATCATATAACTTACCTAAATAAAAATTAGCCCTGCTAACAGAATTTGACAGAATAAGAGAATGTGACAGATTTTTTTTAATTTTAGGTAGAGGATACCAAACAACATGGTGGCTCATTGATTAGCATGTTGACCTCTCAGAGCTGGGAATTACAAATCATAATTTTTTAAGTTTTCTTGTTCTCCCCTTATCTGCGTGGGTTTCCTCCAGGTTCTTCAGTTTCCTCCCACAGTACAAAAACATGGATTCAAGGTAAATTGGCTGCTCCATATTGGTTGTGTGTGTGAGTGAGTGACTGAGTGAGTGAGTTAGTGTCCAGCCATAGATTGGCGCACTGTCCTGGGTGTATCTGCCCAGCGCCTGAAACGATCTCCCCTGGATGGGCCTAGGGAACTCCCTCGTGACCATTATAGGATTAAGCAAAAGTTAATAGATGTAATTAAATAGAATTTACTCAGGGCTGCAAGCAAACAAAAATTCTATTAATTTAAGAGAATGAAATCAAGACATACTCTTTGATATGCTTGCGGCAGGGCACTGAATTACGCATGCAGGTTCCTGTCAGGCGCTCCACATTCTCCACAATGACGAAGGGCTTCTCCTCCAGAGTCACGATGCTTAGGTGATTGTCGTCTGTTTCGGCATCACCAAATGAGTTGAAGCGAGGCCACACTGGGTATTTCAGGGTCAGACTGCGGTTCTCCCATTTCCCCATCTATTCAAACAGACATACAGCAACATTAATCATTAACAGTTTTACAAAATGGTTTATATCTTTACAGATCTTCCAACATTCTAATATTTTATTTTTTAACCTATAAAACCTAATATTAACCCCTGACCAATTAGGTGTCAGCAGAGGGTATTGCATGAAACTTCAAAATGCTGCAGTAGCTGTTTTTTAGTGTCCATCACTATTAGCAAGTTGCCAACTGGACCCAGCAGAGCAGCTCCAGAACATTATGCAGTCTCCTTCGTGTTATCCATCCGTTCACCTTTTCGATTACACATAATTGACACATATTGAAAATTCAATAGTCCATAAGACTTTTCTCTTGCCTTGGACCGAATCAGCATCTTATCTTTGCAGTTGAAATCAAAACTTTTTTGACCTGCAAAAAACTATGCTTGAAGTTGTGCTTTGCGCTCCCAGACCTCTTGGTGTCAGAATTTTCTTCACTTCTAAATTGCCTTTTAATGTTATAGAAAAATATACTCAATAAAATCTTGGCTTTATTTGCAGTTTCTCTATGGGACAGACCTACACTTCTAAGGCATTATAATTCTGTCTTTTTCCTCCCATTGCTTTTTTTCATACCACTTCAGATTATTCACTGGGGTTGAACTGTGTAAATGTCAATAATAACTGTAAATAGTGAGAGAAAGTGAGGGAGAAAGCAATAAAATAAAAAAAGAAAATGAGAAAAACAAACATAAACATCATAAATAGCACTTACTGCTGAAACAAATAAACTCATAATAAAGAATAATTAGAGAGGGTCATTAAGGGGTAGTCATGCAGAGGATCATTGTTTGGTTTTAACCCAGCTGTTGTTTTGCGTACTGAAATGTAACTTAGATTATATTATTTAGCTATATGTTTTAAAATTAGGTGAGAATTTTTTTGACCTACTTTTTTGATCTACTCATATATTACATTATTAAGTTTATATAGTTGTTAATTGTGTAAATACTTTTATTGTGTAAATATTTGAATAGATAACATGTTAACTACCTAAATTTAATTTCAAATCTTTGTGTAGATTCTTGGTAAATGAAATCACTTAACATCTAAACTAATTAACTGTACAGGATTCCATCAACTCCTCCTTGGATCACCACCTTACCGTGGTGGAGGAGTTTGCGTGCCTGAATGATCCTAGGAGCTATGTTGTCTGGGGCAAAAAGCCCCTGGCAGGGTCTCCCAAGGCAAATTGGTCCTAGGTGACAGGCCAGACAAAGAGTGGTCCGAAAAATACCCCTATGAAAAAAGACAACAAAAGCATGTGTACCCTGCCCGATATAGGGTTATCGGGGCCCCACCCTGGAGCCAGGCCCGGGGATGGGGTTCGTCAGCGAGCGTCTGGTGGTCGGGCACTTCCCCATGGTGCCCGGCCGGGCCCAGCCCGAAGCAGCTACATGGGTTCCCCCTCAAATGGGCTCACCACCTGTGGGGGGGGGTAGTAATAGGGGTTCGGTGCAGTGTGGATCGGGCAGTGGCCGGAGGCGTGGGCCTGGGCGTCGCGATCCTCGGTTGCTAAAATTGGCTTTCGGAACTTGGAACGTCACTTTACTGGCAGGGAAGGAGCCTGAGCTTGTGCGGGAGGTTGAGAGATACCGGCTAGATATAGTCGGGCTCACCTCAACGCACAGCTCGGGTTCTGGGTCCAATCTCCTTGAGAGGGGCTGGACTCTGTTCTTTTCTGGAGTTGCCCATGGTGAGAGGCGTCGGGCAGGTGTGGGCTTTCTCGTGGCCCCCCGGCTTGAAGCATGCATGTTGGGGTTTTCTCCGGTGGATGAGAGGGTAGCGTCCCTACGCCTTCGGGTTGGGGAACGGGTACTGACTGTTGTCTGCGCTTATGCGCCGAATGACAGTTCAGAGTACCCAGCCTTCTTGGAGTCTGTGGGGGGGGTACTAGAAAGTGCTCCCCCTGGAGACTCTGTAGTCTTACTGGGGGACTTCAACGCTCACATGGGCAATGACAGTGAGACCTGGAGAGGTGTGATTGGGAGGAACGGCCCCTCTGATCTGAACCCGAGTGGTGTTCAGTTGTTGGACTTCTGTGCAAATCACGGTTTGTCCATCACGAACACCATGTTCGAGCACAAGTTTGTCCATAAGTACACATGGCGCCAGGATGCCCAAGGCCACAGTTCAATGATCGACTTTGTAGTTGTGTCATTGGACTTGCGGCCATGTGTCTTGGACACTCGGGTGAAGAGAGGAGCTGAGCTGTCAACTGATCACCACCTGGTGGTGAGTTGGATCAGATGGCGGGGGAAGATGCCGGTCAGACCAGGCAGACCTAAACGTATAGTGAGGGTTTGCTGGGAACGTCTGGCAGAAGAACCCGTCAGACAGATGTTCAAC
>JAFMOD010000594.1:270482-282588 GCA_019802435.1 Corydoras maculifer | reverse complement strand
ATATATATATATATATATATATATATATATATATATATATATATATATATATATATATATATCCCGTGACTGCGTGGGTTTCCTCCGGGTTCTCCGGTTTCCTCCCACAGTCCAAAAACATGGATATATACTGACAAACAAGACACCACCAAAATTATAATTGTTCATGGACGTGTGATGGTGATTATAATTGATGTGTTCTTTCTGTGTGTAGAGACATACAGCTTTCACTCGCCACCTTCTAGAGGGATGTAGCTGACACTAAATCCTTGTTCTTTCAGTCCAGGGTAAGATGCATTTCAGATGCTTTAGTACATTTAACACTTCACTCTGTAAACCTTTTGCCCTCCAAACACCTCTCTGTCAACTGATGTCTTTGCAACATTCTTCATCCAGAAGAATCTTTTATATCCCTCATAATCATAACACTTCTTCTCACACATTCAATCAACCAACATTTTATTTATGTGCAGCATCAGGAATATCAGACCTTTCTTAACTGAACTTGCTTCTCAGCTGTTAGTCCAAGCCCTCATCCAATCCCGGCCCGATCATTGTAATGCATTGCTTGCCAGTCTCCCAGCTTGCACAATCAGGTCTCTTTTGCTGATTCAAAATTCTGCTGACAACCTGTGTTTAACCACCCCAAGCAAACTCATGTCAATCCATTACTTATTTCTCTCCATGTAAATTGCCTTCAGTACAAGGCACTGACTTTGGAATACAGGACAATGTCTGAATCTGCACCCTCTTTCCTTCACTCTATCTTCCAAAATACTCTCCGACCCATTCACTGCACTCTAGTGAAGAATGACACCTGGTGATTCAACCTCACCGTGATGCTAATTTTTACTCCATATCGTTTACCACTGCTAAATGATGGAATGATTTTCCCCACACTGTCTGTAAAGCTGAGTATATTATCATTTTTAAGAAACATTTTTATGTTGCTTAGGGAAAAAAGCATCTGCTAAATGACTAAATGTAAATGTGAAGCAAAATATCAACTTGGGCATTAATTAAAAGGAATAATTGGACCACTCTGTAACTTCAAATACCACTGAAAAAAGTGTCTTCCATCAGCCCCAAGAATAACTTAATTTTATAATGAAACCTGAAGGGGCAATAGAGGAAACTGCAACTTTAGAAGCACTGGAGAATTCGGATGGCTCATGGACCAGCCAGAAATTGAAGTGAAACACCATAGTGAAAAATGGCTGAGGTTGTTCCGAGGTGACAGCACTACTCTCGGCTCAGTGAGGAAGGAGACAAAAATAACACAAGTGACAAAGCAGCTTATTTCTTGCTAGCATAGTCCATGAATTACCACTTAAGCCAGTCCAAAACAGGTCCAAGCAAGGTCAGCAAAATAACAAGAGATATGTTCAGGACCACTAATATTTTGTTACGCCTGACAATCATTTTGAGAGGTACCAACAAGACTCAGATTTGTTTGAACTTTCCGAAGAACTTTTTTTATGTTTTTGGTCACTTCTGGGACTAAGTGAAACTTTTAAAGTGGAGCTCACATGTTCAATATATACATTTCAGTGTGATCACTTATGTATTGTTAACTAATTTAAGTAAATGCATGTACAAAATATGTGGCTAAATGTTGTGTCCAAATCTCAACAAATCAAAATCATCAAGCAAACACTGGGCTGACTTAGTGCTTGTTTTTTTTTACAATACACAATGTCATTTAGGTTAGTTATTCAGGCCCATGGGATCTCAGATGTTTGGTATGCTAATATCACAAGCTACAAATGTCCTTTTTCCCATTTGACACATATGACTGCCTCACTGACATCTGTTTGGGCAAAGGCCCTGCATCCCAAGGTAAATTAATTATAAAAAAATGCATCTCATCATTTCAAGAAATATCTTGGTTCATCATGACCTGATGACCTTGCAAACTGACCACTCCAATTGTTTCCTGGTTAACGCTATTCATAACCCTGTTTAAACTCTCTGTACAAGTCAATATGTCACGTTTACAACATCAGTAATATATAATCATTTCCTACCATGCAGGCCACAAGTCCAATATCTTTATCGTTCTGAATGACTTTTTTTTTTTGCTGGTTGCCAATTTTTACAAACATACACAGCTGATCACAACCTCTCCAGCTTGTCTGGTGTTTAACCAACCTAATTGAGCCCTTGTAATTCCACTATATGTCTTTCTCTATCGATTTAGGGCATGGCCCTGACACAATCCTTTGGGACATTTCTGAATCTGTTTTTTATTTAATTATATATAGCCCAGTTTGTTCACTGAGTTAAAGCGGTGATTGCCATTTTGCATCTAACTCCATGTGCAGCAAATACACTATTCACTGGCATGATGTCCCAACTGCTGTTTATAATGCATTTAGACATTTAGCATTTTCAAGAAATGTCAGAAGAAACCAACAATGACTTCCTCTATTATCCTTTTTATCTTTTCTCATAAAAAAAAATCTGAGGTAAGTGTAATGTGACATCCACTGCTAGCGGGTTTTTGCTTTGGCCACAGATACCGTGGCAGAGTAGCGTTGCACTTTGCAATAGGGCTTAGGCTCGGATGCATCTGCAATTCGCTACACCTGCGGAAGCATCCAAATTACCACTAAACCATTATTGGTTCTGGCCTAGAGCCGTTAAGTGATTTTGGAAGTTTTGCTGAGCCCATGCACTGATTTTGAGGGCCTGAAGATCACGAAGGTTCAACCTTCTTTGTTCCTGGAATACGGTTTCCCCTTAATTCTCTAAATCGTTAGATGATATATAAAAGATGGTAAAATCTTTAAAGTCTTTATAATTATATATTGAAAAACATTACAGAATTTCACTTCCTTAACATGTTTAACTGATCTTGAATAGATTTTTTATGTAAGATAAATCATTTACAATACAAGTTTTGTTTTATTTAAAAAAACAATTTTTTATTGTTTTCAATTCCTATTTTTAAAAGTGCAGCTTGTAAGCAGATTGGTGAACTGCTGCTCATCTTAACATCTCCTCCTTTTATACCAAGTCATGTTATTAAATTAGTAGTTGTGAAATGAGACACTAGTTGTTTTGGGTTTGTGCAATTTACATTTTTGCTGCAATTTTTATAAATACAATATAAAAAAAATCCAATCTAATCTAATAAATATATTATATAAATTATGTAATTATGTAAATATAATTTCATGGTGTGATTTAACAAAAGGTGTGAATTGTGACAAAATATTTTACATTAAATTGCAAGCTTATGAGTTAGCTGCAGCGGCAGACATCAGGCGCATACACCATGTTCAGGAACCAAAAATGCTTATTATGTGTTTTACCCACACACAGTCATCTGACAGTTGTATTTTTAATAAAAATGATGACATACACAAAAAGTGCACATCTGAAATGCAGACATTCACATCTGCAGTGGGAAGTTAAAATCCTCTCAGGCCCTGTTTTCAGAGGTATGGCTTTACATTGGCACAAATAATTACATAGCCAGGAGAATCACTCAAGCATTCAATCTCAGCCATCCACAGAGAATCAGCTTCACGCTACAACAGTTGTAAATCTGATCTTACACTTCACGCTTGGATGTCATCAACTAAATGGAATACCTCTAATAGACATTTTATGCTTATATAATAAGAGAATCCCATTTTTTGACATATTAATGTATTCTAATGGCATGCAAATCTGGCAACTTAACTTCCAAATGGGCACATGATTTATTTAAAGGCTTAAATAAACCAAATGATAGTGGTAGTTCACAGTCTTTCAGATGAAGCTTCAGCTGGAGATTTTAAAACTTACTGTAGTTGAAATAAAAATTAAAAATTTCTCATCCAAGCAGTTTTGTATGTTCTTTCTTTTCCCCTGTTGCCTAAAAACATCTTCTTGCTACTATCCTTAATCTCTAGGTTCCACTGGGTGATCCTTCAGACTAATACTTGTACATGTTGTGTTTTTTCTCTGTTTATGAGCGACAATTCAAATCAATGGATAAAGTAAAGCAGAATGTGATAAAGGATCAGGACCAATATCCCTTTCTTTTTTCACCTTGACTGGCTCATTCACACTTACACACGCCTGCAGGAGCACAGTTGGCTGGCAAAGATGCAGCTCTTATCCAGGTGGCACAGACACATGGTTTGTAATGTCTGCCATCTACCCAGCATGCCATGCCATGCCAAAAAGATAGTTTCACACAGACAATAGTGTATTGACCACCAGTTTGCAGGGTATTCCACCATCTTTAGTGCAGTGTGTGTGTGTGTGTGTGTGTGTGTGTGTAGTTGGGGGAGGGTAAGGAAAAGACGAAAGATGAACAGCATTACGTGGTCTGTTTGCCTGCCATCACAGCACACTTCTCAGTTCCACATCTTCTTTTCATTTTAAGCTTAGTTCTCTTTTAGACTGAGAAAACAGTAAAGCCTGCAGGTGTGGGTCAGCACTGCCCCACTGCAGTAATATCAATAATGGCATTCTAAGAGCAAACTCCCTTTTTGATTAACTGCAGGTTAGGGCAGCATCAGCTGAAATGATATCTGACATAATGGATTTAAAGAATAACTTCTATTTTCTTACAGATCATGTTCAGATCATAACTTATGGAGTTATTGTTTTTTTTTATGTGTATATTACATGGAATGTTACTGACAATCGCTAAAGAAGATGATATTAAGAGCCTCATCTGAATTTTTTTTTCAGAAATCTTTTGAAGCATTTTGTCACAGGTGCCTGGGGCACCTGTCCCTCATTAATGTACTCATTGTCTCCGTTGGGTGATTGGTTTATTTTGTGCACATGCACGTGCACGTTTCACCGTGTAGCCGGTTCCCAGGAAACGCTCACCAGGCGCAAGCGGCGTACGCATTCCCTCTTGAGTAGCCGATTCCCGGGGAAGAACGACCGAACACATTTTTGCATTCTTTTTTTTTTGTGTTCATGTCTATGAACTATGAAATCTATTTATAAATGTGTTGTCTTTTATTCTCTAGAATAAAAATAAATCACTCTATGGGGCAAAGCATTTTCTTACATGGCTCCTTAACTTTATAATAGAATAGCCTTCCTACCACTGTTTCAAACTGTGAATTATCACCAATCTAAAGTAGATTAAAAACATTTAAGTATTTAATCCAACCCTTAAAGAGGACTATCAAATTGTGCATTAAAAACAGAATGACTACGGTCTGTAATTGTAGAACTACAAAGTACATGTATAATTGTAGGACTAAATGTAGACACAATGTAGTTTACCACATAACATTTCCAAAGTGTTTATTAAGGCAATAAGGCACTCGAGATTCTGCATTATTGTGACTAAATCACACGTAAATTATTAGCGTTACACCTCTTTCACGTGATTTATTCACAATAATGCAGAAGCTTGAGTACAGAATCAGAATATTTTATTAATCCCCGGGGGAATATTGCAGTTTTAACAGATGCTCTATTAGACATGTTTATATATACAAACGGGAAAAAATTTTAACAATAAGCGCAGTAAAATTAAACTAAGGTACTAAAAATATGCAATAAAGTAAAAGTAAAAGTAAAGTGGCATATTAAGTTCAAGTAAATTGGCATGTGTATAGTGTGTGTCACAGGTGCCTTGGGCACCTGTCCCTTATTAATGTATTCATGGACTCCGTTGGGTGATTGGTTTGTTTTTGTGCATGTGATTGGGTGTTTTTGTATTTAGTTTCCGTATTTCCTCTCAACCGTGCACGTCTTTGTTTGTGCTACATTCCGATGTTAATTCGTTTGTTTCGTTCCCCCCTTTCTGTCGGTGTCCCTACACCATTTTTAATAATAAACCCTGTTTTGTTTTTATTTCCCGGTGTCTCAAACTCTCCTTCCACGCTCAACCACGGTACAGCGCTGCGCAATAGCCCCGTGCATGTTATATCTGTGGGAGCGTTTCATCCAGTGCACTGGCGTACGCAATCTTCTCTGCGTAGCCGTTCACGGGAAATGCTCATCAGGCGCAAGCGGCGTACGCATTCCCTCCCGCGTAGCTGATCTCCCAGGGAAGACGAGCGCATACTAACAGTGTGTAATATCCGTTAATTAAAAAAAAAATTAAATATAGTGCACTGTGTGGCAGATGGTACAATAATATAATATTATACATTTGAATTATTATCCTGATCACATTATTGCATATTAAAGTTAAAGTTGTTTTACTGAGTGAGGAGTAAAACAACTTTAACTTTAATGTGCAATAATGTAAAAAGCTACAATAAAAACAGTACAAATGCTTATTGTTTTCATTACACCACTATAATAAAAAACAAGTATTAATTCATAAATGCAATTAATGAAAACAAAATTATTGATATTTTGGTCTTCCATGGCTTAATGTAGTCCTGTTTTTAAAAATGAACACTGATAGCTGGGCAACAGGATTCTGGTTTCTCTAACAATAAAAAAACTGCCATTTTGTGGCCAAATTATAAAACAGTTAATAAAAAACAGTCGCAACAAGCTTTGTGTTCATTAGGAATCAGCTGGCAGTTTATATTAATCTGTACTTTAAATAATGTATATCATGCATTGATAAGAATGTATCAAAGGTGTGCATTACTGTCAATAATATCATGGCTGGAAAAACGGCTCAGACAATCAGATTTAATGACCGGAACTACCAATTTTATAATACACAATAATTAAAAAAAAGTAATTATATACTGAAAAATCATTAAGACTGAATCTCTTGGTCTGACAAATGTGGTGATTTATTATTATTTTTTTAACATTGCAGTGTTCTATACAGTCTAGTTTACTCGTTACATCCATAAATGACTTTAGATTTGACTTGGACTTGCAAAAACGGCATGTAAGCATTTCTGCTTATTAGTAAATCTCAGTAACAACTCCAGTGTAAGGTCCATTTAATTACTGTATGTATACGAGTCCATTCTTCATTTACTTGTGATTAATTTCCTGCCATAAGTGTGTTTACTTGGATTCTTGAAACAAACCATCTGGTATAAGAGTACACGCACTCATAAGGTCATGTAACATTACCCATAACATTATGAAAGGGGTTTTAGGTACATAAGTTTTTTAAAAAAAGATTTCAAATGTAATATCAAACAGCCATGTAAATAAATTTAAAGTAACACAGATTCAGGAAACGCGATGCACCTCCATGACATGTCTCACACTGTTATTAACACTGATGTAAATAAATCCTTCAAAAGACCTGTTAATCCCACACTTGTACCACAATATTCATCTGATTCCATACTTCCTTAACAATAGCTCCACATGAATCTAAGAACAATGGCTACAAACAGTTTTCACACTCCACAATGACCTCACAACAAACAGATCTACACCGATATCACACTCTTTGCACACTGAACCCAGGTGCATTTTACACTTATAATAGACTCTTTCAATACTAATCTTATATTTATCCTATACTAAGATTTTAGACATTAATGGCTCTGTGTTCAGTTATTTCGAGGGCACAACAACTTTACATGGGTGGCTTATTGGTTAGCACGTCAGCGCTCGGGAACCCATATTCGAATCCCAATCTGGGTGGAGTTTTCCCTGTGTCTGTCTGGGTTTCCTCCAGGTTTTCCGGTTTCTTCTCACAGTTCAAAAATATGGATTAATTGAATGAACATTGTTATAGAAGTTGTGCAAGGGCTAATTTACAATGTATTAAAGTGTTTTATCTTTAGTAGTTTCCCATTATATATTTTTTTTTACAAGAATCAGAGAGGGTGTATCCATCAAAAAAATTGGGTGTGACAATATAGTAAGTCAGTAATGGTTTTACTGACAAAACCAGTACTGGACCAGTGGATATGTGTCAGCCTTTTACAACTGAATCAATTCCATCGCTGTAGTTACAATAGATACAAAAGGCAGTTTAATTTCATTCAACGAAAATGCTGTCCATCTCATTTAGTATAAATCTTTGACTTCTTAAGTTTTCTGTTGACTAGACTGGCATAAATTCTTATAGATACATTGGTAGAAATAGAAAGCTGTATAAATTCTTTCAAAATGATTGAGGCAGTTATGTAGTAAATAAAAAAAGACCTATAAAACAGTTTCAGAATTACAGTTTTTATGTTTGTCTTCTTTCATCTTTCCATCACTTCACAATTTGTGTATATAGGACATTAAGTTTAGGTCCATAGGGTGAAGCTACAGGTCAAAGCTGTTCCATTATTTAAGATCAAACACTAAGATGGGTCCTTACTTGTGAGATCTGAGCTGATATATGTAGCATTAGTGCAGCCTGAAAGGCTAGAGTTGTGCTTTTTGCTCACACAGCACTTTAGCACTGATGAATTGGCTTTGTCAGATTAATATCAAAGTGGCGCCATGCCAAGCTGCATTACACTCCTATTATCTCCTGAAAAACTCTGCATCTGTCACTGAACCTCCTCCTTGACCATTGTTCTCACTGATGGCCTGAAGCATAGCACATGTGCACAACTGTATATATGGCCACCATTCCCAGTTTTACATGTTTTGGACTAGTTCTATAAGCTCTTGTAAAATGTTTGTTTTATATTTTATGATATTTTCCAGCTTTCCGGCAAAAGTTAAAAAAAAGTGTTTCTGTTTCATCATGTCTGTGGAAAAGTGCAAGTCCATAAAAACTTCTGGAATAAATTTCAATTTTAATCATCACCCAGGTGTTGAGTGCTTGGCCTTACATATTTTGTCCACTGAATAGACACAAAGTCCCATAGGCCTAAATATGCCATTTAAATGAATGGAGGCTGGAAATCTAGGGGGAGAAAATTTCATACAGATATTAAAGATGCATAAATTCATTCCTACACAAACATATGGGCTCACATTGTTGAATTAAAATGTCACATATATGGAAATGAACAGGTTCTTAACATTAAAAAAACATGTAGGTTTTATGTAAGTGTTATGTTAATGTGTAATTAGTAAAATAAAAAACATAGAAACACATACATTTTGAAATATATTATATATTGCAGGCCATGAGGGCCTTCAAAAATGCCTTCAGGCCTAAAAATATCTGAATCATCGACTGATGTTGATTATGTTTTCTCCATGAATACGTATTAAATAATTATATATGGTCTGCCAGCTTCCTTTAATAGCGTTTCCCCTGCGTTGCGCCCACAAGTTTCTCCAGGCTCAGGAACATTTATTTGCACATTATTTTAAATTCATTACAACAGACGCGCCGGTAAAGGGCACACACGTTCATCAGGCGGAGCCACGTCAGGAACGTTAATTATCTGTAATCAAATTCCATTGTCAATGGCTCCACTTTCTCCCCAACACTGCTATGCTCCTGTCACAACAAGATATCTATCTGCAATGCAAAGGCTATTTATATTATATTTCGTCCCACCACACATCACACACTTATGGTAAGCATTTCACAAAAAAGTGTTAGCATATATGCGTCAGATTTTAGGAACCAATTGCAATGTTTTGCTTTAAGGTTCAGTGGTAGACATCACTCAACCCCTTTATAAAGGAAAACAACATAGTAAATGGTTTATGGATGAACAGAACAGCACAGAATAATATTTATTGAAGCAATAAGAAAAAAAAAATCTTTATAAATACAACTATAATTATATCCCAGTATACATGACATTTTTACTATCACCCCCTTATGCTACTGAGAGTACACACATCCCTACTGTAAATGAACAAAAAGGCCATTTACTAAACCAGCTTGTGCACAGCAGACACCAACCATTGCACCAACCAAGAAGAACTTCACATACCCTAGTTGTGAACACCACCTATAAGGAAAGGGCCCCACTCACCAGCAGTGTTAATAGCTACAGTGGCTTAATATACCTTCTCACATTTGCTCGCAGAATAGTGAGTCTTGGAATTTTTTATACATTTTTTCAGCATAACTTTAAGAAGAAATTATAGACAGGAGTTTACAATTAATAAGATGACAGTTAGGTGTGAGTAGGTGGCCTGTTTCGAATGATTTGCATCACAGCTTGAACAAAGAAGATTTATGAGGGTAGAGATTTATCTCTAAAGAGATTGGACTTCACCAGATCAGACTTTGTCAGAGCAATGCCCTTTAAATAAAACATGACACCACATATTATCCTCATTCTATGAAGTGAAAACAACTGACTAATTTTAACAGTTAAACCTAAACTTTTGCAAACGTTAGCCACTGACAACTATGCAATCTTATATCATTTTTGTCAATAAGTAATTTAGCAAGGCTTTGCCTTATTTGATTAATTTGTTTTGTTTTCTTTAAGGACTTATTTATAAGTCTGATGATACTTTAGGTCAAATTTATGCAAAAATCTGAAAAAAAAGGGGTTACAAACATTCAACTGCTGATGTAAATAAAATATATCATTATACTTTACATTAGACCTACAAGTTCACAGTCTATATTTTAAAATTGTATTGGCATTTAAATGTAATTGCTGAATACAATAAATAAATAATGTGTAAAATATAACGTAACAGTATAGTACAAATTTCAGACTACATCTTGGTTCTTAATCTCAGGGTCAAAAGCAAGGTGCAGCATCCCCTTGTTGCCTGTTGTAATCAATGTCAAGTAGACATTTGACATGAAATTAATGTAATCTAATTACTATATGCAGATTAAGTTTAGCATCAGATACGCCTGAACTTTGCAGCTGTCTCAAAAATAAAAAAAGCAATGTTTTCAGCATGAGGTAGATCCAGCTCAATTTACAGAACATGTGTAGCTCATCTGTAAACAGCTGCCACTCATTTAAGTTAAATCTGCCTCTAATCTGGCCCTCATCTGCCTCTTACCTGCCTCTCATCTGTTAGTCAACTGCTGTTATTTCATTCGTCTCCACTTATCTGCCTCTTATCTGCTTCTCATATGCTACTATTTCCCTCTTATTTGCCCCTTATCTGCTTCTCACAGGCCCTTATCAGCATCAAATTAATCTGCTTATCTGCCCCTAGATGCAACTTATTAATACCTCTTCTTTGACTCTTAACTTTTCTTTGCCTTTTAACTCCTGTGGTTTATCTAACATCTGCCCCTTATCTTCCACTAATAAGGCTATTTTCTACTACATTTCATAATACATTATATTTTTTTATTATAACAATTTTATGTACCACACAAATGACTGAGTTGGAAAATAATTACAAAACCTAGACTTTCTCATGTAGATGAGCTATTTATATATTTATTATAAAAAAACATGATATACAATCTCAAACTTAAATGAATCAGTTCAATCATTACTTAAAACAAAATTTTGTATTGTAACGACAATAAGGAACAGACCATGAATCGGGTAGCTCCACAGTATTAATCATTCAGGCTTTTAGACAGCAATTAAATTAGAACACCCCCTACTGTATTACTATAAACAATATGTATAGCTGAAATAAAGTTCTGTTGAATTCAGGCTTTAAATAAACACTAAATGAAATTGTCTCTATACTTAAGTGTAATTATAAAGCAAGAAGGTGCTGGAATAACATTCTTGCTCACACAATATTATAATAACACTGTGTAATAAAAAATGTGTCGGTAATTAAAGTTAAAAACTCAACTCAAATTCAACTTTTTTATTATAGAGCTGTTGTGAAATATGCAACTCAGCACGTATTAAGTTTTTTTTGGTTTCTATTTATATATGTTCTCTGATTTTATTAGTTTCTGTTAAAAGGTTTGCAGTTTATATAACTCAGTTATAGCTTCTAAACATTTTAGATTTTGTGTGTTTATTATTTCTTGGGTGTCAGAAAGAGCCTCTCTCTGCCTTTGACTTACTTTTTTATTGTTTTTATTCTTTCTCATTAATCATCCTCAGCAACTATCTGATTTGATCTGATTGGTTTATCACAGTAGCCAGTTTGACATTGGCTTTTTTTCGTGCCTGTTTGTGTATTTGTTATATATTCATTCATTCATTATCTTCCGCTTATCCTCTATTAGGGTCGCGGTGGGGTTCCCCATGCCCATCCAGGGGAGAACGTCTCGGGCGCTGGGCAGACAGACCCAGGACAGGGCGCCAATCCATCGCTGGGCACACACTCACTCACACAGACACACTCTATAGGGGGCAATTTTGAGAATTCAATTAACTTGTTCCATGTTTTTGGACTGTGGGAG
>JAFMOD010000594.1:176241-223961 GCA_019802435.1 Corydoras maculifer | reverse complement strand
TATATATATATATCAAATACATTAAGAAGCTGTTTCTTAATCGTTGTACATCATATCACTCACTCTAAATACTTTGTTAGTCCAATTTATTCTGTTCGTTAATAATTGGGACATTAGAGAACCACTTGTGTTTTAGGGTGATAGATGACTCTTAGCACTGCAGTGACACAGCTATTCTGATTGTTAGTGTGTGTGGCACTGCTGGACTGACAGTAATCCTCCAACCAGAATGTCCAGGCAACAGCATCCTGAAGGCAGTGTCCTGTGACTACCAATGTAGGACAAGAGGATGACTAACACATACAGTGCAGCAAACAAAATGCTAGTCTGAGCCAACTGTCAGCAAAAATCACAATAAAACCCGACCACCACATTAGTGTCAATGAAATACTGAGAATTATCCACTATTTAAACAATGCCACCTCTTTGGTGGCTCTGTGGCATTCCTGACGATTAAAAACAGTGTTAAAAACTCCAATAAAACCTGCAGGAAAACACATGGACTGAACTATAACTGAAGAACTACAAAAGTAAAGTACATTTATATAGAACGTAAAATGGACGAGGAATGTAGAAAGAAGCACCGGGTCTATTCTCACTTGTTCAGAAAATCAAAGAGCAGAACTGAAAATGTGTGTGGGTAAGATGGCCTACATGGTTCTGTCTCAGTGACACCAGCTCTGTCAGAAGAAAAATGCCAACATTCCAATGTTTAAAACATTTAATTTAAGTTAAACAATATCAACAAAATGCTACCAAATGCTAGTCACACACACACACACACACACACACACACACACACACATATAAATTTATATATATATATATATATATATATATATATATATATATATATATATATATATATATATATATATATATATATACATCCATTATCTTCCGCATTATCCTCTATTAGGGCTGGGCAGATACACCCAGCACAGGGCGCCAATCCATCACTGGGCACACATTCACTCACACAGACACACTCTATATGGGGCAATTTGGGGAATCAATTGACTTAATCCATATTTTTGGACTGTGGGAGGAAATCAGAAAACCCACTTTTTTTTTGTTAGTGCTGAGAGGCGAACGTGCTAACCATTAAGCCACCGTGCCACCATAAAAACCACTATACAACTATACTGGGAATGTGATGAAATGAATCATATCTTAATTATCTTAAATTTGATTGACTCAGCCATTTGTCAAGCCGTGACATTATTGACAATAATGCACACCTCTGACCGCTTCACATTTGTGTCAATGTGTAATATACAATACATTTTTTTCCCAATGTTTTTTTATAAATTGTGTTTTTCAATTAGGCCATTGGTTGGCAGTATTTCATTGTTAGAGAAACAGCAATCAACACATTTGATTAATTCAATAAATGCATTTCAGAATCAGAATACTTTATTGAGTTGCAGTTTATGAATCAAACATCGTTTTTTTATTATAGTGTGTTTGTACCTGTTTTTTTTTAAATCAATCACACACTTGAGGTTGTGCATTATTGTGAATAAATCTAGAGAAAGAGGAGATATGATTTATTTACAATAATGTATTGCCCTCTGGTGCCATATTGCTTTAATATATAATTCTCATGAGTTCTATTCTCAGTTTAAAGTTTTTTAGCTTAATTTACTAACTATTAATTAAAAATTGTAGTCCATTTCTTTCTTTGCATACTTTGTCATTTACCTACTGCCCCACCACAGAGCAGGTGTTATTCGGGTGGTGGATGACTCTTAGCATTGCAGTAAACATTAACCTGGTGATGGTGTGTAAATATTTGTTGCGCTGATGTGCTGATAACGTGTCTGCTGAACTCTGTGTCCACTCCAAGTTTAAGCTATTAGACACTGTCTACAGAATGTTGTCAGATGAAATTTCTTGGTTGGTGAATTAAAACACAAAATATAAAACAAAAAATAGAGTTTCAGGATTTGGAATCTTGGCCTCTACTTTAATCATGAACACTTAAACTTTGACTGTATAAAGACTTTATAAAGCTCTCAAAACCACAGGCTGGGTGTTAGCAGAAAACATGAGCAATAAAATACAATCCTCTATATATAGAGTTCTCTCACTGAGTTTGGGACCAGCAACACAACTAAAATAATGCACTACATCATTCAACAGCCTGAAGACCAATGTCACTGCAGGAATTTGGCATGTCAAATGACATGGCCAAAGGAAGGTTAAACAATCCATATTCCATCCAACCATTATCTTCCGCTTTATCCTCTATTAGGGTCACGGGCGGGGTTTCCCATGCCCATCCAGGAGAGAACGTCTCAGGCGCTGGGCAGATACACCCAGGCAATCTATCGCCAATCTATCGCTGGGCACACACTCGCACACACAAACACACACACTATATGGGGCAATTTGGAGAATTCAATCGACTTGATTCATGTTTTTGGACTGTGGGAGGAAACCGGAGAACGCGGACATGGGAAGAACATGGAAATTCCACCCATATGGGGATTCGAACCGGGAATCCGTAGCGCTGAGAATCGAACGTGCTAATCACTAAGCCACCGTGCCGCCCTACCAATCCATATTTTAAAAGGAAAATTATCTGGACTGCTCTGGATGAACAGGAAAAAGTAATATAAAAAAATCAAATATGAATTTAGTTGGGAAGCACAACAGCTTCTCTAATGTAGGCTGCATGGAACGGTCACTGATACACAAATATGCCATATCCCACCCAGCGATCCCCAAAAGTGGATGGAGACCTATTCTGTAAATAAAATTCAGGCAATAAAATGTAAAACTAACCAACATTTTGGACATATGACAGATATTACATATTGTATTTAGACTAAGATTATTTAAATTAGTCTTAGTGGGTTGGTGATTTTGTAGATTTCGCTATAACTTTGCCAACTCTGACCAAACTCTGGCTTCACACATGACACTTTAAGTCTTGTAACATTGCTATGATGAAAAACATTCTGAAAAAGTCTTTCTGTAGTCTTGGCCTCATTACCATGTCCCATCAGGGTGTTGTAGCTTATTTTAGCTCTGAAGATCTGAAATGCCCTCAAAACATAAAAGAGTTGAGCTATACTAATGAGAGAAACAATCCCAGGCTCAGTAATGAACAGACACAGCAATGTGCACCAGTATTCAAACAGCTCAAAACCTAAAGAACCACCTTGTCATTGCTCATCATGACATATCATACACTGGTTTCAACATACAACAATTTTACATAACTAAATGTAAAATCATGGCAAGCATCTTACACTAATCACCACATACAACCGGAACCATTGTTTTAAAAATCTTAATAAACAAAACCAAAAAGAGCTTTTCCTTAATAAAGATATTTTTTGCAACTGAACCAACATAGTAAGTTCAAGTTCAAGTTATTTATTCATATAGCGCTTTTTACAACAGTACATTGTCACAAAGCAGCTTTACAGAATGAAAAGCCTTTAAACTCCCAAAGAGCAAGCCGAAGCGACAGTGACAAGAAAAAACTCCCTTTTCTGTTGTTATTCAAGGAAGAAACCTTGGGAGGACCAAGACTCAGTGGGGGACTCATCCTCCTTGAGCGGCCAGGCAGCAACAACAATGTAGGACAGCCATGTAGAGACATTTAACAAATGTAAAAACTAAAAACTGGAAAACTATAAGTGAGTCCATTAAGGGGGCGTAGTATATATAGTAAAACTAAGCAGCATCTAACTTACAATTGTTTCCAAAAATGCACTGTTGGATCACGTTAAGTTTAAACCACATTAGTCGACTTGCATCATTGAAATGAGGTTCACATGAGTTTGTTTAATTGATAAAACATTTATATACATATAAAATATTCACTGAATTAAATTTCGAAAAAGCTGTATTTGAACAAAGTATAAAATGTTATTACATAAAACAAAGTATACAAATTTTTCACTATATTCTTTTTTTTTACAACTTACTGTATAAGTTATGTACAGATTATGGCAATTACAAAATCAAACTCCAACATCTCGAGTAACATTATGTGCCCACATCTTTTCTAAAGACTTACCCTAGGTCAGAAAGCCAGGGTTAATAAATCTAAACATGTCACAGGTTAGTAATAGCTGTATAGAAATAAACAACAACAATAATAATAATAATAATAATAATAATAATAATAATAATAATAATAATAATAATAATAATTGGTGGCACGGTGGCTTAGTGGTTAGCATGTTCACCTCTCAGCAGTAGAGATTCCCGGTTCGAATCCCAATCTGGGTGGAATTTCCATGTTCTCACCGTGTACGCGTGGGTTTCCTCCCACAGTCCAAAAACATGGATTAAGGTCAATTGAATTCTCCAAACTGCCCCATATAGAGTGTGTTTGTGTGTGAGTGAGTGTGCTCAGCCATAGATTGGCACCCTGTCATGAATGTATCTGCCCAGCGCCCGAGACGTTCTCCCACGAATGAGCATGGGGAACCCCACCGTGCCCCTAGTAGAGGATAAAGATAATGGATGGATAATAATAATAACTTATTACTAGACATCCATACAAATAGACCTAAATGGAATGCCAGTCAAAACAATGCTACCTTATATAGGTTCATTTCAGCCAATTATATGTAAGGATCTGTTGCGCCTTTGTCAGTATCTAAGTATGACACATCAAGCTCTGGTATGCCATGGTAGCTGCAATGTTTAAAGCAGTGTGTATGCCACATCATCATGTTGTGGGTCCCTCATCATGTTGTGGGTCCCTACCGCTCATTCTCTTTCTGTTTCCTTGGCTGCTTCAGACCAATCCTTTTTCACATCCCTCTCTCCCCCTCTGCCTGAGCACATCTGTCCCATGACATGGCTCATTCATCTTCTCTCACCACCCTCTGAATATTGCATCACGCTGCATCGATCAGCAGAGGGCCAACATTCACAAGCTTCTAAAAACAGCTCGTGCCCCCATCACTGGCATACACGCCAGTCAAACAATGTCTGTTTTCCAAAATTGTGCCATAATCATATTAACCATTCTAATTTCTGTCTGCCCAACCATCTGCCCACCTTTTGCAGCAATCTCTTCATCTGTATTTTAGCAGTTTAAAAAATATTACTGAACAAAATATATATGCATTGCTCCCATTTTTCAACTCAAAGATATGAGACTTTTCTATGTACACACATAGTTTTTCTCTTAAATATTGTTAACATATTTGTCTAAGTAGGTCTCCTTTGCCGAGATAATCCATCGATTTTACAGGTATGGCAAATTGAGATGCTGATTAGACAAAAAGAGTATTTTTTTTTTTTTTAGTAGTGTGCGTTTATATTGTGGTCACAGTCACAGGCAATGTCTACGTGAGGGAAATTGGAGTGGCATCACAACACCAATCACCAGAAATTCAAAGACAGCTATCCACCCAAGAGCCCAATATGCGCTAAAAAATATAAGAGCTAAAAATGGAGTTGAACACTTAATAGTCGCTTTTCACAATACCCACTTTTCAAAAGTGTTTAGTTACAAGCACACTGACTTGAGATGGCGTTGTGATGGGACACAAAATTAAACTGCATGTATAATAGGAGCACTAAGTGAGAATATTGTCAGTGACCAGTAATTTTTATTTGACCAAAATACTTCGGACAAAGTGTAAAAAAAATAAAAATAAACTCTGTTATACACATGTACATAGATTGGATGTATATAATGTTGTGTGACAGGTAACAGTCCCAAAGTGTCATGTCACAGCAAATAATGTGCACAATTTTAGAAATGTGTCCTTAAAGTCAGGAAATTTGATGACAGAACCTCCTTGAGCTCTCCCTGTGGATGGATGGCAAGGATTATTTTTGGACATTATTCATGATCAGAGGCTTCAAGGGCAAAAGAGCCACAAGACAGGTACTCCCACGTGATTCTCTTTATTGCCTTCTGCACAGCTCTCTATAGTAAGATAATAATTCCGTCACATCACTGCTCTAAAAGCTGCTGTGTTCAGTTTGTATAAAACACTGAAAACTATTTGCTGCTTCTCCCCTCCTTTCTGCCATCCATAAGGCCCTGCAGCATCATCTCTTCCATGCCACTGAACCAAAGATCATATCTTATTTTATTTTTACCCTCTGCTGCTAATGAGATGTTCCTCCATTCCCTTCATTCCTTTCTGGCAATAAACAAGAAAAAAAAGATGCATGAAGTCCTAGAATGGCACAATATTGAATAAATGTGTTTTTTTTGTTTTTTTAAAGGTGTAGAAAACAAATGAGTTGCAGATGCATAAAATACATTTTATATCTATTAAATTTACATTTACATTGCAAAGTTTTAAAACTTTCACACAAGACCTTAATTTTAAATTGCAAAAGGTGTTCCAATAAAGCAAAAAAAAAGAATATATTCATAAATAAATAAATAAATAAATAAATAAATAAATAAATAAATAAATAAATAAATAAATAAATAAAATTAATAACATGTAAAATGTTTAATTGTAAAATATACGTAATGGGTTAAAATAATTATATAAATAAAATCTGAAATGGATTGCAAATGCTTCACATATGCACAGTAATCATACAAAAGCTGTTCTCCTCTTTAGTGTGGTCATGTGAACTAAAAAAACAGGACAGAATAAGAACAAACAAGAAGCACAAACACCCACCCACCCACACACACACACACCCACACACACACACACACACACACACAAAACTAATATTCAACTGTCACTCAGGTCGGACAGAGATGATAACTCCTGTCAGTGTGTAATGAATCACTCTTCTCTTGTCCAGATGCCCCTTTCATTAACCCTCTCTAATCTGATCAGTGCCCATTGAGATTCATGCAGATCTGCATAACAACAGCACCACTTGTCTGCTAAACAAGCTGTAATTATCGAACCTATACTTAGCAGTTGCTGTTATATATATTCTATACAGGACAATTTTAAACTGCTTAACAAAGCCTAAAATAGATAAATAAATAACCCGTTTCAAAATGAAAAGCCAATTAAACCACAGAAAGTAGAAATTATGCAAAAGAAGCTGTGCTAAAGATTCCAGGCTCTATGCCAAAATAAAAAAAAAACCTTTGGTGGAAATACACTATCATTAATAATCCATATTTATTCTCTAACAAGAGCTGTGCCCAAAATATTAAACTCATTATTTATGAAAGCCAAGCTATTCTTCAAAACATGCCAAGCTAGATCCAATATGTTTAATCAGTACTTCTGTAGTACATATTGCCAAAGACACTGCAATACATTTAAATTAATCTATCAATTTATCTGTTAATCATGGTTTTACTATCTCTGACAAACACTGTGGAGATTGTTGGTGTATGAAACTAGGGGCCTTGATCTTATGTCCGCTTGCTGAATTTGAATAACTTTTTTTTTTAGACTTTACACATTTACATGCAACTTGCGGTTCTAGCGTGACTATTTTCATGTGCTCGAGGTAATAAAATGAGCAGGCTATTTTTTTTGTGCCCTATTTAGGGTTGCAGTAGATGCTGACATCTATTCCTCCGTTCATATAGCATAATGCACTGAAACAACCAGGACAGGTTGCCAGTCCATCACATAATTACAATGCAGTAAAAATGTTACTTTACAATGCCATTTGTAACAATAAAAATAATAGATATGTATTTACTAAACACTGAATTTAAATCCTAATTAATTTCATGAAATTCAAATGGTTTTTGTTGGGGGTTGAAGTGGTGGAAGGAAGAGGACCGGAGACAGGATTGCACCCCACCAACAAACAGGTTTTATTGCCGACCTAAAACAATTACATTTGAAAATACTGGGCTTTTACAGTATTATTCTCCTGCAACAGTGCCATGTCCACCGCCCCAGCAGCTCGTGGTCAGTGTCTATAGATGTAATCAAAGTCCATCAACGAAACCCACCCCACCCCCCAACGTTGCGTGCGATCCTGAAAGTCTTCTACTAGGTTTTCTTAGTTGGGTAATCTCACATTCATGGCACTTATTGTGGCACCTGTGTCAGATTCATTTAATCCAATCCTTTTGCATTAACCCTACTAATCATCAAGACATTTTTGTCATCAATCATCAAAACAGCAGTTAAGACCAGCCCTTTTGGCATCATTGATATTGGTTGATATTAATCTACTAGGCCACATCTACATGAATTTTTGCAAAGCAATGTTGTGAGATGAGTTGTGGGCTGGACAATATCATGAGGTTTAGAGGTGTTCCCAATAAAATGCTTAGTGCGAGTCTTTTTGTTGTCTTTCTAGACTTTGAGTATCTGAAAGACGCTTTAGAAGTTGAACTTGACAATGTTATTATGACTCAGGAGCATTTGGTAGCTAGTAGTTTTATTTTATATATTTATTTATCCATATACATTTTTTGTGTGGAAATAATATAGAAATGGTGACACTGTATCAAACTGCATATTGTATAAACCTTTATAATCATTAATCCTGTTCTCAACACTGTATTCCATAAAAATTATCATAACCATATGGTCCTTGGTCCCATGGCCCCTTCCCACCACCTTTATTGGTGCAGGGGTTCTGCTCCATTCACTGCCTTCACCATATCCCATTTATCATTGGACCATTTGAAGAATTTGAAGAAGAATTCTAGTTTATTGCTATTATTTATATCTATGTCTGCACAGCTCATGTCTGCTTCTCTAATAACCATTGAATCACCGGATTTCAGTCAGCTCAACTTAGGTCACACCCCCTTCACCTACTTCCACTCTGTGTTTATCTATTCATAGTTCATCTCATGACATGCCTTTGTGTCAGTGTTTGCATACTCAGTTGTATTAATTCCTATGCTCAGTGCTTAGCTCTGTGTGCCTGGTTCCTGTAGTCTTTGTGTATCTCAAAGGTGTATGCACTTAATCTTCTGTCTTCATTCCTTCTGCATGCCACTGTACTGCGGCACTTCCTCGTCTAGGCAATGTCTAGCTTTCTTGTGCCTCTTCTGTTCAACATCACATAGTTTTGCTACACAACCATTCATTCCTTTCATTCATTATCTCCCGCTTATCCTCTATTAGGGTCGCGGTGGGGTTCCCCATGCCCATCCAGGGGAGAACGTCTCGGGCGCTGGGCAGATAGACCCAGGACAGGGCACCAATCCATCGCTGGGCACACACTCACTCACACAGACACACTCTAAACGGGGCAATTTTGAGAATTCAATTAACTTGATCCATGTTTTTGGACTGTGGGAGGAAACCGGAGAACCCGGAGGAAACCCACACAGACACGGGGAGAACATGGAAACTCCACCCAGATGGGGATTCGAACCGGGAATCCCTAGCGCTGAGAGGCGAACGTGCTAACCACTAAGCCACCGTGCCGCCCTGCTACACAACCAGCTTTTAAAAATCAATTTTCGAAAAACTGTACACACTGTATACAATTTATCTTATAACAAGTGCAAATAAAATATATTTTATATGTTTCTAATGAGGCAGCACGGTGGCTTAGTGGTTAGCACATTCGCCTCTCAGCGCTAGGGATTCCCGGTTCGAATCCCCATCTGGGTGGAGTTTCCATGTTCTCCCCGTGTCTGCGTGGGTTTCCTCCGGGTTCTCCGGTTTCCTCCCACAGTCCAAAAACATTGAACAAGTTAATTGAATTCTCAAAAATTGCCTCCTTTAGAGTGTGTCTGTGTGATTGAGTGTGTGCCCAGCGATGGATTGGCGCCCTGTCCTGGGTGTATCTGCCCAGCGCCCGAGACGTTCTCCCCTGGATGGGCATGGGGAACCCCACCGCGACCCTAGTAGAGGATAAGCAGGAGATAATGAATGAATGAATGTTTCTAATGTGTGGTGACATGGTGGTGTAGTGGTTAACACGTTCGCCTCTCAGAACTAGGGATTCCCGGTTCGAATCCCCATCTGGGTGGAGTTTCCATGTTCTCCCCGTGTCCGCGTGGGTTTCCTCCGGGTTCTCCGGTTTCCTCACACAGTCCAAAAACATGGATCAAGGTCAATTGAATTCTCTAAATTACCCCATATAGAGTGTGTGTGTGGGTGAGTGTGTGCCCAGTGATGGATTGGTGCCCTGTCCTGGGGCACCAATCACCGAAACCAGTGCCCGAAACTCCACCCAGATGGGGATTCGAACCGGGAATCCCTAGCGCTGAGAGGCGAACGTGCTAACCACTAAGCCACCGTGCCGCCTTATACTAACATACCTATGTATAAAAACAAACCAGTATAACCCAGTTTGCACTACATTAATTTAATATATTCAGTTTTTAAATGGTGCCTACACAACATTCTTGGATGCAATACATTCATTTTTATAAATTTAATGAAATTATTAAGCTTATGGTGCAGGTTGCAATTTAATTAAGAACTTACTAATTAATTAAATTCTTATACTTAAATATTCTATTTAATTTGATGGATATATCAGAATGTCCATTTTTTGCATATAAGGCACACAAGTGAACACCCACAATGCCAGACAAGTATGCATGTGCTTTCCTTGTAAATGTGTAGTCTCATCATCTGACTGGTCTGAATCAATGCATTATGTGAATTGTGCAGATGATTCTCAGATTTATTGATGATGTGCTGCACATGTTAACTGCGAAATAATAAAAATATGTTTTGAGAAATTCTGGGAAAAAGCCAAATAATACCATAATAATAAATAAACCAATAATAAATAAATGTTAAATAAATTTTTATAAGTGTATAGGATATAAGATATAATTTCTTCATAGCGTCAATTTGTATATGGAACCAACTACTGCACAATGTTTCAATGTTAAACCAGGTTGTTATTTTTAGAATATAATTAAAATCAGTGAACCTTTTCTGAGACTTTACAAAGATGTTATTAATTATGTTTATTCATTCATTATCTTCCGCTTTATCCTATATTAGGGTCGCGGGGGGAACCCCATGCCCATCCAGGGGAGAACGTTTCGGGCGCTGGGCAGGTACACCCAAGACAGGGCGCCAATCTATCACTGGGCACACACTCACTCACACAAACACACAAACACACTCTATACGGGGCAATTTAGAGAACTCAATTGACTTGATCCATGTTTTTGCACTGTGGGAGGAAACCGGAGAACCCGGAGGAAACCCACGCAGACACGGGGAGAACATGGAAACTCCACCCAGATGGGGATTCGAACCGGGAATCCCTAGTGCTGAGAGGCGAACGTGCTGACCACTAAGCCACCGTGCCGCCGTTATTAATTATGTTTAATCACTTAAAATTCCAGAAAACAGAAATTTCAGCATAAAACCAGAAGTAGTTCACTCGCATAGCAATTGCAAATGCTTGGACCTTAAATGAATTTACCTCATAAACTCACCCTCACCAGTTGATTATGTGGCTTTATAAAGTTTCAGAGTATATTGCAGACTGGTGGATGGGTAATTCTGTGATGGCATGAAGTGGACATGGGCTATCACACGCTCCAGCATTTTTCTCATCTAATGTGGCAGCACTGTCATTATCGCACAAACACAAACGCGCTTGACCGCGCACACACACACACACACACACACACACAAACACACACGCACACACACACACACAAACAAACACACACACATACACACACAAAACATCAGTGTCAGACTTTTATCCTGCACCAAACATAAGGGCAGTGTCTACTGCACCACACACACACACACACACACACACACACACACACACACACACACACACAAACACACACACACACAAATACAGAGATATAGAGACCACTCTCATACACCTCTTTACTCTCAGAACTCAGCAATAGAAGCAGAAGTGTGAGCGTCAGCACTAAGCCGTCCTCGTTTCACTGCTGCAGCCCAAACCCCCCTAACTGAGAGAGATAACGAAGAAAGAGAAAAGGAGAGAGAGGGATGAAAGAGAAGGGAGGAGACGGGTACTTGCACGACGAGGTTACTTGGCTAAGTGGGCCACTGCTGCAGCGTAGAAAATCAGCATTCAGACGGCATTCACACCCTCTCCCTCTTGCTCTTGCTCTTGCTCTCTCATTCCCTTTCCCCCGCTCTCCTTTCCAGTAGCAAGTGCAGACAGAGAACTGTGTGGCCCCCTGCTGAATTAAATCTAGTACTACATCACTGTCTAATGCAGTGGCACTTCTTTATCAGACTACAATATATCATCATCATTATCCTGTTGAGGGTGGCTCAAGTGGGTGGGTTAGGTCACTAACTCAAAGTGGCAATACACTCTAGACTATAAAGGCATCTCGCAGCCACCGTAATTTTAACCCAACACACAGAGTGGTATGTGTGTAGAACTTGTTTAAAATTGATGGAATCCAATGCAGACAGAAATCCATGTTAAGGACCATCACTGTGAAACTGTTCTATTAAACAACTCACTATATAATGTATGTAAATGTACATGATTACAGTGCAAAGCAATCAACATCCTTAAACAATCCTAGATCCTAAATCATTTTTAATGTGAATATGTAGCTTACTCAACAAAACATGTGCTTACAAGAGACAACTAAGCTGCACAGCTTGCTCAACACCAGTTTAATTTCAAACTATGATCTGGGGTAAACAAAGATCCTTAAGGTGTAGTTCTTTTTTCTCCCACATTCCAAAGACATGCTAATAGGTCAACCAGGCATACAAGGTCTCATCACTGTATTGCTTGTAACTATTCCAGTCGGAAAATATAGCCATGCTGCCCAGACATTAAATTTGCTAAAATAAATAACTAAATAAAGAAGCGGCGGCACGTTGGCTTAGTGGTTAGCGCCTCTCAGCGCTAGGGATTCCCAGTTCGAATCCCCATCTGGGTGGAGTTTCCATGTTCTCCCTGTGTCGGCGTGGGTTTCCTCCCACAGTCCAAAAACATTGATCAAATCAATTCATTTCTCCAAATTGCCCCATATAGAGTGTGTCTGTTTGAGTGAGTGTGTGCCCAGTGATGGATTGGCGCCATGTCCTGGGTGTATCTGCCCAGCGCCCGAAACGTTCTCCCCTGGATAGGCATGGGGACCCCCCCCCCCCACGACCCTAATATAGAATAAAGTGGAAGATAATGTTCATGTTGTGCTTCAGCATATAAAGACTGCATGCTGTTTATAAGTGGCACCTTCGAGAGATACATAAATGACTTCCAATTAATGTCTAATGTCTTCTGGGTGCTGAAGGATCTCCCACCTTTGATGCAACTTTATTGCAAAAGTTCCACAAATGTGCTGTACATTAGTTAGTTGCTTAGTTTTCACCCTTCTATTCAGTTCACCTTAAAATAGCTCTAATTGGTTTAAGCCTAGAGACTGTGTTGGACACACATTTTTTGAAGCCTACTGGTTTTTTCATGTCTTCTAATGTAGTTCTGACATAATCTATAGTATGTTTTTTGGTCACTGGCTTGCTGTAATATGAAAACCTGAGCAACTTCAAAGAGTATTGAATAGTGTCAAAATGCTGTGGTAGCCTTTTATGTCCAGTGCAAGTTAACCTGTGCTAGTTGCCAACGCTGGATCCAGAAAAATAGCTTTGATGCATCTTCCTCTATGTTTACAGTTGGTATGACAAACTGATGAACCATTATTTTACCTACTAGATCATTTGAATATTAAAAAAACTAATTATTAGCTTTAGACCTTTTTTCAGTCAAGTGGTCCACTGGAGGTGCAACTTGTTGTAGACAAGCCCTTTTTATTTTCTTAGCAGTGGCCTTCTTACTGCTACTTGATCTGTCAAACCTGCAGTTTAAAGTCTTCTATCTCTCACAGTTGAAAACCGGATTATTTCAACCTGCCTTAAGCTGTGTTTAATGATATTGTGCTGTGATCTTCTGATTTGTTGTGGCCTTTGGTCTGTTGAACCTCTTTGACTCTGTCAGAGTTTTATCCATTTTCCTTTCGATGCTATAGAAAAACTATACTTTACCGACATCTTGTTTTTTTTGTTAAAAGCAAGTCTGGATAAGTGATGAGACCCTAACCAGCAAAAAGTTGCCCACAGCTTGCCCACATCTTAAAGTCCCAGATTATACATCAGTCTACAACTCCAAACTTATTCCAAAAGCAAGGGCTCCGTATCTCTATCTCTTTACCCTTGTATCTAAACCTTGGGCTATGATCACTAGCTCACTTGAACTCGCAAAGGTTAAATTGTAAGTAAATAAGGCCTGGGTCTTTGTGAAATTAAATGTGCAGGGATCTTGTTCAAGTTGTATCCCACTCTATGACATGTTATAAATTATTTATGGATCCAACAGAATCACATGGATAAAGGTCTTATTAAAAATAAATTAATAATAACCTATTGATGGTACGTTTTCCGTTTTATTTTCTTGTGTCATGGGGGCAGAACTTTAGGACATTGTATGTTCAGTGGATTACAAGATGTCAGCAAGACAGTGTTCATTTCCATTGTTTATTGAAAATAGAACTGAAAATCAATAACCACACAGCAGTGTTGAATGTGCTGGTTTGCTGGCATCAGAACAATATGGCATAAAGGAATCATGTTGTCGATTAGCATTCATCATAATGCAGGTAACTCTCTGCTATTAGTTAATGTCAGGATGCAGGACAGGCCCAGTGCAGGTTAATTTGGGTATAAAATAAAAGAAGAGGCACCCAAATGGGAAATCAATATTCTCCGATTTTGGCTTCATGTCTCTATGTGATAGATGTATTCTGCTGTTTCTGCACTTTTCATTTGGAAGGAGTTCAAATGTCTGAAATGGGTTGTGGGCTGAATCAGGAGAAAAAAAACAGCAGTGACATGAGATTTGAAAGCCCCCATTACACAGCCTGCTCAACAAGAGATTATTGCACCTTCATTCATCCTTGCAGTTCTATGTAAAATGCCTGAAATATTGTGTGATCTCTGTGTAAAAAGTCTTTTAAGAAATCAAGCCACGGCTCTTACCTGTGAATCTCATTACAGCTCTTGCACATAAAATGTCATTCTGCTTGCTGTTTATTTTTAGATTGAACATTATATGACAAAAAAATCTATAGACTGCCACTTGTGGGACATTCCATTCCCAGCTTACTGACATTGACATTGCAACCAGCATTCCATATTCTGTCACGTTAACCTACTTCTTAAACTTATACAATAATAAAATAATCTAAAAATGTTGAGCAGCTAGCATGCTGTAGTATCCATCCATTATGTTCCGCTTTATCCTCTAGTAAGGTGGTGGTGGGGGGGTCCCCATGCCCATCCAGGGAAGAACGTTTCGGGCGCTGGGCAGATACACCCAGGACAGCGCCAATTCATCGCTGGGCACACTCTCACTCACACAAACACACTCTATATGGGGCAATTTGGAGAATTCAATTGACCTTGATCCATGTTTTAGGACTGTGGGTGGAAATCGGAGAACCCGGAGAAAACCCACGCAGACAAGGGGAGAACATGTAAAATCTACCCAGATTGGGATTCGAACCCGGAATCCCTAGCTCTGAGAGACGAATGTGCTAACCACTAAGCCACCGTGCCGCACATGCTGTAGTATTTACATTAAAAATATTACTACAAAAAAACTGAAATAATAAAAAAAAATATTTTCTAAATATTATACTACACAGTACTAAAGAGTACTTTTTTTATTTGGTTAGTAAAAGAAATCAAAATTAATAGCAAGATGAGCCTGTCTAAAAGAAAATAATATAACAAAAAGACAAAGTCAAGAAAAGGAGGGGTCTGATCCAGCTGTGCTGATAATGGGTAAGAGAAGCAACAGCTTGAGATGGGATCTTGCCCCAAGCTCGGGTTCCAGCTGAGCCTTGTCACTTGGCACACATGCTTCAGCCTCTGACAAACAGATTATCAAGGTTATGATCACACATTAGCAACAGGCTCAACCGACCATGATCATCCAGCATCCGAGCTGCCAAATGATTTAAAAATGGGGACAGCAGGAAATATAAGCATATAATGAGGGATTGAAACAGAACAAGGTTTAAAATGATACCTTAGAATCAATACACAGAATTGCAGAAGAAAATAATTTCATAGAAAAGGATAAATAATAGAACTTGTCATATAAAATAATATTAATTATAGGCAGCTGTAGGCCAGCAGTTTAATGCCTACAAATGCATTACGGTATAACAATACCCTCTGTTGTTTAATATTTTTTCTTTTGTAACAATGCAGGGTTTCATTGGACTGTGCATAATTTATAAATTTATCACTTGTTTAAAGTATGTAAAAAGTTTTCAGTTCTGTTTTGCACATGTTGTTAGGTTATTTATATCTACACATTTTTACTTACTATAAATATAACATAAATAACATAAAAAAAAAAATAGAAACTGATATCTCTCATTTAAAAAATATAATCAGTCCCTTAGCCATGGCACTCTAAATTTACATCAATTGTCCAGATCTTCAATGGAGTGTACCTGATGGAAATTTATCGAATCGCAATTAGTTTAGAAAGACATTCACCCATATCTGTATGAGCCTGTATTCTGCATTGTCAGATCTTATATTATCAAACCTATATAGTGTCTGCAGATCTACATAATTAAATCATGGCAGAGCATAGATTGAACCAAGAATACAAAAACTTATCTGAAGCATTACGTGTTCCGAGAAATGTGGCCCCAAATTTTTTCATAAAGGATTAAATGTGGCCCAGTCCTGAATGATGGTGAGTGGCAGGACAGGTAATATGGGCCTTGGTCAGTGAGGTGAGAAAAAATAGAATGCTGCTCTTAAATCGCTCCCAACATCCTGTTCAGAAATGATTTTGGATGGATACCCATTTCTGAAATACCTAATAAATCAGACCTTTGTGGCAGTGCAGCAAGACAGAAGACAGAAATCTCTGGTACATATAAGGCAGCCAGTTTGTAATTTGCTAAACTGTAGCCCCAGATAAAAAGTACATTGTTTGGCTAAAGAGAAAAAGAGAAAGGCCATTTCTAGTGAAAAATGCGGAGCTGCATTTCACCTGACTTGATTCACCCCTAAGGTGAGAAACGTTGGAGGCAGCCTCATGCTAAGTGCATGTTTTCCAGCAGCAGAAACAGGAAGATTCTTAAGAACTGAGGATCAATGAATGCAGCCAAATACAGAAACAGTATGAAATGTCAATGAACTAACACAAACTCTTAAACAGTCACAGAGTGCAAGTAGTTCCATTAACCCTTAAACAGACACAGAGATCAAATTTTTTAATATAGCTAGTGTAAACATAAACATGGCAAACACATTTTTACACAAAGGTTAAAACAAGTACTTTACTAGAGTAAGGAGAAAAATGATTTTTTCATGAATGTATATATATAAACCATTGAAGTGTCATATTTATACCCATATTTGGTACTCTGAATGCTCTGTTGTATTGATCTATGCATCAGTGGTTCTTTGCTGTCGTAACGATGGGAAATATTTTTGCAAATCACAGAAAAGGCATGCACTATTTCTCTTAATTATTCATTGCCGTGTTTTTGGCGTAATGTGCTTAAACCAATCAGCATGTCACTTGCCATTAAATTCCTCATGGGTTCTGACTTGGGTGGATTGCTATTTCAACAGCACAGCTACCATTGGTCCATGAGGTATTTAATTTTATTGCAAATTGAGAATAGACTGTATAGTGTAGACTATGTATATGCATTCTCTGCACGAATGCACAGATATTTAATAATGTTCACTGGCTTTTCAATGTTGAGCACGCGTCTGTGTTGACAATTCACTGCCAAGGTTGCAATGAATGTATGACTGTTGACTTCTGCCTAGGTTCAGTTAGTGATGCAGCTGTTTTCTGTCGTCAAAATAGCAATATGCCAGAAATTTACACACTTCTAAACTAAAAACACTTTATCTTAATACCACACAGTGTAAAATAGGGCCCTGGGTGTAAAAAAAAACCTTAAAAAAACCTTCTTTACCTTCATCTCCCTCATTACATTGATACGTTTATTTCTGTGCCAAAATATGGGCATTATGATACCTATGATTACAGAATGATGCAAAACTTTAGTGGTCAACAGCAAACAAGGATATTGTTAAAGCATCTTCTTCATATTCTAGGCCACTCAGATCTGTCCATTTTATGTGATTCCTGATTACAGACTGCTCTTTCCATTTCTTTTACATTGTATTCGGCTGCTCGTTTAGTGTTTAAATTCAGGTCTTTGTAAAGCTGCATTGTGAAATTATCTATTGTTGAAAGCACAATAAAACTAAAATTGAGTTGCAATGACACTAAGGCACCGTACATGGCCCGGCAGATGATAGAAAAGATAAATGAGAGGAACAGAAGAGGCTGGAGTTTGATGCATGACCTGAGAAATCACATCTGATGCAGTGGGACTAAATAAATCGATGAGGGATGGTGAACACACGTGTCTGCACTGAAGCATCATGGGAGCTGCGTATTGGTGGTGATATATCTGCTCCCAGTGAGAAGTCTTTAACTGGATAATAAAACCAAACATTAAACACTCTGTGAGATGCCACTGCGCTTAGTCTCTGCTATTGAATTTAAATTGGTCCACTTTCATATAGTATTTGAAAATAATATGAGTTTTTTAATAGATTAAGAGAATCCTGTTTAATATAAATGCTTTAAAAGTTTTAAGTGTAGTACTATTTGTATAGAACATTATAGCCAAATATGCAAAGCCATCCTGTCTTTAAGGTTTCTGATTTCTGCATTGTACAATGTATATACATGTATATACATTGTACAATGTTTACTGATTTGAGGCATTAAATATGTAAAGGTTAAATCAAAGATCATAATTTTTTTTTACATACCAGAAATCACATACAGTGAAATCAAGAAATGAAAAGACAGAAATAGTTAATAACTTAATTCTAATCAAAAATTAATTGTGATTTATCTACTTTATCAGTTATGTTATGTGACTATTAACAGCTATGTTAAGTTATACACTATTACAGATAAAACAGGTAGTTCAGGTCCATAAATCTGATTAGCTGAGCCATTTGTCCAGCCATGACAATATTGACATTAAGTTCACATTCATATTAATGCGTGCTATGCAACACATTTCCAATACATTTTTAGATGGCGGTATTTGAATGTCAGAGAAACCAGAAACAAATCACGGCTCACTTCAAAAACCAGACTAGATTATGTCGGGTAAGTTTATTAACGTTATGCTCTTAGTAAACGCATTTACAAATCAAACCTTTTTTATTCTACTGTGATTGTAACCGTTTTATAAAAGCAATAAGGCACTCGAGGTTGTGCATTATTGTTAATAAATATTGCTTTTATACACCAACCTCTTATGCCCTTACATATTTAAATAATTCATATTTAATAGAGCTATAAATAAAAGCGGTATCAAGCTGTAAATATATCCATTTATTAGTTCCCTAAATAACAGTCCTATTCCTTGACCTATTCTCATGTTCTTACACCATGTTTGGCATGTAGATTAAAACTTTGTGACCTGTTTTAACTATTAAACAATAGTTAAAACACATTACTGCAGGTCAGCACATGATGTTGCTGTTAAAAACACCTGCATGCTCATGTAAGTTACAAAGAGAATCAAAGACTGCAGCTCATCAGCCCCTGTTACATCCCATATTTATATCTGCACCTGATCTCATTCTACTGCAGATGCCCGAGTCAAGGCTAGAGAGGGCTGGGAAATGGCCCTAATCCCCTGCAGATACACACTAATGGGATTTTGAACGTGAAACATCTGTAGAAAGTGCTGACTCTCTAATGATGCACAACGCCTTAGCAGCTACAATCTTCTTTTCATCACATTCACTGTCAGATTCAGAGGAGTGCTCATCATGCTCAGCTCCCCCTCACATATCACATCTCACATGCATATACAGGTTTATGTACAGGCTTGCAAAGATTCAGGGTGAATACATGCTGCCTTACATACAGATATATTTAGCCCTGATATAAAGTCTAACTGTATCTGCAATGTGGAAAATAGGCGCATGGGCACACATCTCTAATCCAGTGTTGAATACTTTTAAGATGATTTCATCGGGTACTTAGTACTGAGCCATTACACACTGAAGCATTGTCATATGTTTGCAGAGCTCCTTGCTGCCTGACAGCTTGTGCTTATGAATGGTGCTAGTTCGGGCTGCAGAGGACTGATGCAGGGTGCCTTACTTTACAAGGTTCATGGAACATGTGACTGAAGAAGACCACTTTGCATTTGTGGGAAGGTGCACCGTCATTAAGACTTTCTCATCCACAAGGATAAAACAGCCACTTTTGTAAGTTATCACAGCTACCCACCCAAATTTTCCCCCCATGGTCAAGGCTCATGGCCGGAGCAACTAAGCTGGATACAGGGTCCCCCTAGTGTCTTATTACAGAAAGCACCAGTTTTGGCTGTGTCAGTTCAGAGAGTGCCTTTTTATTTTTACTTTTTTATGTAGGGGTTCATACTCTCTGTGGTATGGTATTGCATCAATAAGGGGGCATGGTAAGCTTGCTGAGGTTTGAATTTGGCTGTGGGGAAATATAAGCATTGCTTTTTTATTATTAACAATCTCATCTGTGAATTTGGTCTCTTGGAATATTTTGTTTCATGACAACATGTGACACCATGCCCTCAAAAATAGCATTTTTTGTTTATAATGAATTCTGCTTTTGCTTTTAAAAAATAGAAAAATGTTATTACTGAAAAGTATTACAGGGACATCATGCTGGTAAAAATGCCAAAGCAAAGGGCACAAATAGATTGTAAGGTTTATTTAAATAAACAAAAATTATAAATACAATATGAAATATTTTGTAACATACCTTACATTGTGTCTGACAATACTATATGAGCACATGACCCCAACAAATTAAGCCATAAGGTTGCACGCTACTGTCATTACTGCACAATGTACCCAAAATAAATAATACAAAAGCGAAAGGGTGACTTCGGTATAAGCAGTTGTGGGGATTGTTGTTCAACCGCAAGCAAGGGAGCAAGCACGGTGAGTGCCATTTGGAATATGTTTGATGCCAGACATGCCTCTAGCATGGGCATCAAGTTACAATCAGGGGCAGTGTTCATTTTAAAAGCATTCCAAAACTTGAAATATATTGTCCTTTTGACAAATTAGAATAGCCCTCAATAGTTTTTTCTCATCTTAGATTAATTATTAAATGTTGATATACTTTGAAACCTGCTAATTAAACCCCTCATGCCTGTTGCTGGTTGAAAAGCATGTGCAAGACTTATTAATATTAAGTAAAAAAAACTGCACTTCTTCCTACACTGTTGGCCAGACACAAGTTGATTTTAACACGTAACCATTGAAGCCATTGAAGGTTGTGCAGGATTAATGTTGACTGGGATTTAATGGTTGCTGACCCCAAACTATGGGACAGCATTCGTGCCACAATTCATTTTTAACAACCATTAGAATCTATGTGATTTCTATAGCAGTTAAGTCTATACAGTATATAAATTCTGCTTTTGTCTTTATGATCTCATTGTCCCAGCCCTTCTCCATTTCCCTGTGGTTCCTGTTGTTTTATTATTATACTTTGTAATTTTATTTATTTGCCTATGTAATTCAATCACAGCTTAACTTCAAATAATGTTTTTTGCAGCACTTTGGCAGTTACATCATTCTTTACAGTTTTGTGATTTATTTCATGTTTATATTTTGACCTCATAAAGTATGAGGTCAAAGGATGACCCAATTGAGCTTTAAACAAACAACATATTATTACTGAGTAAAAAAAAAAAAAACTATATTAATAACGCAGTCGTATTGTTTACCAATCTGCCCCAAAAGCCATTGATGTTTTTCTTTAGCATTTTAATGGAGATGATGGTAATTAGTTAAATTCAGGTTCTTGAAAATGGATCTAAAAGTTTTTAGGTTCATTCATTCATCTTCCGCTTTATCCTCTATTAGGGTCGCGGTGGTGTTCCCCATGCCCATCCAGGGGAGAACATCTCAGGCGCTGGGCAGATAGACCCAGGACAGGGTGCCAATCTATCGCTGGGCACACACTCACACACACACAGACACGCACACAAACACAGTCTATGGGGCAATTTGGAGAACTCAATTGACTTGATCCATGTTTTTGGACTGTGGGAGAAAACCGGAGAACCCGGAGAAAACCCATACAGACACAGGGAGAACATGGAAACTCCACCCAGATGGGGATTCGAACCGGGAATCAATAGTGCTGAGAGGCGAACTTGGTAACCACTAAGCCACCGTGCCGCCCTTAGTTTTTAGGTTCACTTTTTAAATTAGTCTTGACTCCTCATCTCATGTGTCCCTAAAACCTCAAAGTTTTTGTTTTTGACTCTACTCTATAAGGAGTTACTCTTGAAACAGACTCAACATATGTAGTCTTGTCTGTATTTTTAACTTTGCAGTATGTTGAGCACCGCTCAAATTGAAGGATCCATGTGTCAGACACAATAAAGCAACCCCCTTCCTCAATGTTTCATGGTAGGTCTTTTCTTCGAAGTTTGAAATGTTTTTTTTTTTTTTATCAGTGAACACAAATTTGACACGACTTGTTAAAAAGCTCCAGTTTTGTCTCACTTGTCAAAAAACATTCTCCCAAAAGATTTCTCACTTCCCAATATGTATTTTAGCAAATTCCAGTTTGAAGTTTTTTTGTCTACTTTTTTTTAAAATTGGAGTCGCTGTCTATTTTTCCATGAAGCAAAGCTCAAAAAGTGACATATGGTGGGATCAGACACTGATGCACCTTGGAGTTAAGTTTGTATTTCTGGAAGTTTTCTTTGACTTCTCTTGCTGACTGTTCCTACTCATCCTCAATATGTTGTGAGGTGCATTTTCCACTAGGGTTGGGTCATTGAGCAGACTCGTTTATACAAAGCAACTTACAAGTATTTGATGGCTGCGGGCAGAGTACAGAGTCATCCATGATACATCACCCCTATAGCATTGAGGTTTAAGGGTTTTGCTTAATAGCCTACATTGGTAACACCCAACTTTCAGATTGATAGCTCAACACCCTAACTACTAAGCTACCACACCCCACTAAGGTTGGCTACAACTCTATGTAATATTTTAAATGATATTTGCAACTGTAGTCACAGGAATACTATGATTCATGGAGATTAAATAACAGTTCCTACCTTTCTAACATGTCTATCTAGACTTGTTGATCTTTATTCAGATTTCGAATGATCAAGTACATATTCATCATGATGCACAGTAACTAATTTTCCTTCTTTAAAGAACAGAGAACCAATACCACAAACTGTAGTAATAAAACTACAAAGTAAGTGGAGAAAATAGACAACAGTGCAAGAAAGTAGTGTGTCCAAACTTTTGATACTGTACTGTGCTGTCATATTAAAAAGGCCATTTTTTGTAACTATTACATATTTCCATCAGATCAGTTTGCTCTCATAAAATAAAGCATTGTTTTTAGTCATATAATATGTTGACTTAGTATAAAAGTAATAATTTATTAAATAAACCAGCGCATACCTTGTGCATTACATGCATAACTTTGTAAGATACAGAATAGAACCCCCACAGTCTGATCAGGTAATTGATTTAGCAGAAAATTGATAAGCATTATTTCTCTCTATCACCCTCTTTCAGTTTCTTTCTTGCTCTAAAAAAATAGCATAAAACAAAATCAATATAATGTTATTGATACCTTTTCTATCTAAAGTCACATGATTTTACATTTACATTTACATTTAGTCATTTAGCAGACACTTTTATCCAAAGCGACAAATGAGAACATTACAAGTCAAAAGTTAAGATTTTAACCTGTAACCTTACAATCACCCTAAAAGATGAACTGATTAGGTGTCATACACTTTACACACACACACACACACACACACACACACACACACACACACACACACACACACACACACACACACACACGCACGCACGCACACACACACACACACACACACACACACACACACACACTTTCTCTCTCTCTTTCTCTCTCTCTCTCTCTCTCTCTCTCTCTCTCACACACTCGCTTTCTCTTAGTGCCATGCATACATTAACGTTTTGTGGAAATCTTTCTCCTAAATGTGATAAAAGGTTACAGAAATATATTGCCATGGTTTTGGAAAAAGACATATTATGTGTGCTTTACATATCTTTAGATATCTCCTTAAAAGGAGTTTCTGTTTTAACAAGTTTTATTAATACATCATCTATAGAATGTATACAGAAATGTTACATTTATGAAAAATACCAACTTGTTGATATTAATATATTAAAAAGTATAAATAATAAATTATTCAGTGTGTCTTCTTTGTACCAGAAACAGTATAGGTTTTTTTATTTCATGTTTTTTACTCGATATGTTAAATTCATTCATTATCAATTATTTTTACGTAGTAAATTAACAACAGCAAATTTTTACGGAGGTAACAAACAACTGCACAAAACTTTATATGATGACATTAAAATAATAAGTGGAAGTATAGAAGGCTTTGCCCATACCTCTGAAAGTGCTTTTGGAACATTTATTATTTACAATTTATTGTGCAGCAGATGCCTCGAAATGCTGACAGACATCAGATTTATTATAAATCCTCACAGTAGTTGATATCTAGCATCTGGTAGATGGAAATTAAATTACCACATAAAATTAAGATCTTAAATTAATTTCTTTTAAAATGAGGAATTAACTGCTGATGTACCTCTTAGCTGCGCTATGCAGCTATGCATCTAAATAGGATGATGCAAAAAGAAATGTTGTTGTAAATGTATAAGCAATTTTTATCATGCATGTTCATTCAGTATGTATAAATGCGGTATACCATAGAAATGCAGAAAATGCACCTGTATATAGGACACTGCATTACAGTTTCTTAAGCAAAATTAGACCTGGGTCATGAAGTCCCAAGGGGTTTATAGCTTTATAGTGAAAAGAATGCTCAGGCTTTGCACTTATAGTTTGCAGTTATTTCATAAGTCTGATCCATACAAGCTGACATTTACAGCTCTGTTTTTTAAGCAATTTATTATTTATTTATTTATTTTCACAAATTTCCATAATAAACTACTTGTTTCCAAAATGCCAGCATTTATGCAATGACTGCAATGATTGTTCACGAAACCAAAATTATAAAACACCAACCAATAAGCACTCAATTAAAGCACAAAGTTTGCCATGTTTTAAATACCAGTTATTAACTAAATAGGTGGGCATATTTTTTATATCATTACTTTTAAATATATCAAACTGAAAACCATGAGCATCCGTTGACTATTAAGGAACTCTCAAGATCAATAGGCTAAAATCTTTATTTACATTACATTTACATACATTTAAATGGAAAACTGCAAATGCAACCTATATTTATTAAATAATTAATATTTAAAACTGTTCTCTTTAAAACTGTTAACCTACATTGTACTGACCAATAAAGAAACACACACACACTACTATTCATAAAAATAACCAAAATTAGTCTTGGAAAACAACCATATTTTTCAAATCTGAACTGTGATTGGTCAGGTGTAATTAGACTTAGTTATTTAAGCCTCTAACAGAACCTTTGTTTTGATTGTTATACATTGGCTGCTTTTTGAAAGCAATAGATTTTGCCATTTTTTTTTTTTCCTAACTTCTCTTTTGCTCATTTGCTTGTATTGCTTATGTTGAGACTTATTACCTGTTTTTCTTTCTTTATTTATTTTGAGCTACCAAAGAAGTAGGCTTGATCTTGTCCTGCCGTGAATTCGACTGCCGCTCCTGTGACTGGGACCAAGATCTAAGTCTTTTTTCGAAGATGCCAAACTTTAATCACATTTAAACTACATAAAAACTACCCTAACTTACCCTAAAAATATTTTCTTAAGCTATGGGAACACCTTATACAAAAAACAAGTCTCTCTATAAGGGTGGTTTTAAAACCAACCTTAAATTCAAATGTCTAATTATAACCTGCATAGTATTACACTCCCATTCCAGTCTTTTTTCTTTTATTTGTGGATTTACAGGTTACCACTTGCAATTGCACCATCCTGTAAACTCACTCACAGTAAGTTTCAAACCGGTTTATTTTATTTTCTTCTAACTACATCCTCAGCACCGCAGGAAGTTTGATATCATCTCTAGGTTTCTCAGTGTTAATGCTGATGCTGTTAAAACCGGTACCCAGAGGGAAATTCCACTGTTTTACATCACACTCAGTCAGAACTAAACAATGTGTGAATAACAGAAAGCAAGAGAAGACGAATGATAGACATTTAAAAGAGGTTATAACTCTGCTCCTAAACATTTCAGAAATGTGCCCTGGAGAAAGTTGAGTGTGTGTAAAACTGGTAAGTAGAAGCCATGCTGACTTCTGTTTAAAGTGCTCAGCTACATTTATCACAATCTGTTCCTCAGATGCTATGTTCTATAACAGATGTACACATTATTCTGAATTTATCATCGTTAATAATAAAATGATGACAAACTGTGTCGTAGTATGAAGCAAATGCATAATCTAAAATTCCCACACAATTTCCACCTCATTGGTGAATGTTTTGGTCTGACCTTCAACGCTGAACAGTATTGTCAAAAAGGACATTAGTACTGTATTTATTTTGGGGACATCAAACAGACAAAGACCATAAGCAGGAATATAAACAAATAACTGACAGGAATTAATCAAGAGGTAAGTTACAGGATCACATGGATCAACGTGCACCATAAGTAAACATCAAGGACAAGTTCACATCCTGATACCTGGATGTTAACAGAGTGTACAGGGTTTATTTATTGCAGCGGTTTTAACAGTACAGAGAAGGAAAGGGAAAGAAAGATGAATAGGGAGATGGATAAATCATGTTCCCCATGGGAATTTAGCTGCACTCACAAACTGTAGCACGTCATGAGCTGCAGTCCCTTCCCTATGAACACAGCCAAATTCAAAATCAAATCACATTAAGCGTCAGTTCCCACCATTAGGAATATGGCCAATTAAATCACACAGAGGGACTTCAAGCTTTTTTTAATGAAATTTTGCAGGTTATTTATCAACATTTGTTCTTGGTGTAAGGCTAAACGAAGATAAGCCAGTTTTTTTTTTGTTAAGCTTCTAGGTGTTGACATCTTCACGGGGAGGTAATGCTGTTGATGGATTTAATTATGTTTATTAGACAAGCTAACTTTCTAGGCTGTTTATCAGTCATTATACTGAGTATCAAGCTAAACAAGTATGAGTTGCTTTCTTTTTATGCTGGAAAATGTTTACAGACTCTGAACAAGGTAAAGATGTAAAAGCCTGTTTATTTATTTAATGCCTCCTTACAGACTGCTAGTTGGATATTGTGCTAAAAATCTAATTTAGAAAAGTAACCTATTTGGCATGGGAGAAAGAGTACCTTATGTTGAATCTAGTGCAATTATTTTACCCTAATGATTTTCTAATCTACAACTAAAAATTTAATGTAATACTGCCATTGCATCCAAACTGTAGTAATGTAATGATTATCCTGTGACGTTCCATATCGCTATGCATGAGTCATGCCAATAAACATTCCTCCCTCTTTTAGTCTGGAGTAGAGCAGGATTTAGGATCTCAGTGCTGCATCAGCTGTTTTCCTTCATCAGTCTTCCGCTGACTGAAAAGAAAGTGCCAGCCAGCTAAACATGGGCAGAAGTAAGAAATTGGTGCAACCACTATAAGAATAAATCTATATAAACATGCAGAGTCACACAACCCTCATAAATCCCCTTTAGAACTTCTGCCAGAATTACGGTAGCTTACCACTGTATACAAAAAGTCTTATGTAAATCTAAAAGAGCGGCATGGTGCATTACAAAGCCTGTATTTTGTTTTATTAATACAAATTAATCCAGCCATCACTGTGTATACAATCAAAAAGCTGAGGTAAAAGCAGGTCAGAAATCAATATACATATTAACACTTACAAGCAAAAGATCATGCTCATGTTGGTCGTATTTCATATGCAATAACAGCCTTGAATCGTCGAGACATGTACTACACCGGACCCCTGAAGTTTTGCTGTGGCACCAAGGTGTAGCCGCACATCCTTTAAATTTAACAGATCCTTTAACTGTAAGTTTCGCTGTGGGGCCTTCATAGTTCAAACTTGATTGTCTAGCACATCTCACAGATGCTCAAATAGATTGAGTTCTGGGAACTTTGGAGGCCAGGTCAACACTTCAAACTTAAACCACTTAAACCACTTAAACCATTTCCAAACAGTTTCTGCTTTGCCCCAGGGCACATTCATTTATTCATTCATTATCTCCCGCTTATCCTCTATTAGGGTCGCGGTGGGGTTTCCCATGCCCATCCAGGGGAGAACGTCTCGGGCGCTGGGCAGATAGACCCAGGACAGGGCGCCAATCCATCGCTGGGCACACACTCACTCACACAGACACACTCTATAGGGGGCAATTTTGAGAATATAATTAACTTGTTCCATGTTTTTGGACTGTGGGAGGAAACCGGAGAACCTGGAGGAAACCCACGCGGACACGGGGAGAACATGGAAACTCCACCCAGATGGGGATTCGAACCGGGAATCCCTAGCGCTGAGAGGCGAACGTGCTAACCACTAAGCCACCTTGCCGCCCCCAGGGCACATTATCCTGCTAAAAAAAGGCCAAAGCCAGAAAGGAATAGCTTTTCAAAGAAAGGGTGTACATGGTCTGCAACAGTACTTAGGTAGATAATAACATAATGTGTAAGCATGCATGTAGATGGTAGGACTCAAGGTTTTCCAGCATAACATTGCACAGCAACCTCTAACAGCATGTGTTCTACCCATAGTGCATCGTGGTGCCAAGGCCACATTGTTCCATTGCTCTATGGTCCAGTCCTAATGCTCACATGCCCATTGTTGATAGTGAACAGGGGTCAACATCGACACCCTGACTGGTCTGCGGATATGCAGCTCAATACAACACAAACTATGATACACAGCATAACCAGCAGTCTGAGATACAATTGCTCTTGTAATAGACAAAACTTTACTTAACTAGGGTTATCCAAATAGACTATACAAATAAGCCTCTTGCAATCTTTTAAAAAATTGTTCCTCATTTTCTTCTGTTTGTTATATTAATCCCAGACTGATTCTATGATGCTTTGATCATACCCTACATTGCAGGACACTTTGTGCTTCAACTGAAAATAATCTAATAGTAAACAAGTGTCTTGTGTTTAATTATTGCTATAATGCAGAGGGAATTTTGAAAAAGCATTTATTAATATATTTTTAACTTCTTTTTGATCATTTGTGAAGCTGAGTTCTCATGAAAGGTTTGAATTTTAAGGTTGTTATGTAAAATTTTACATTCATGGGAAACATATTTGTCTGTTGAGACAAGATTGATTAAATAAATGTTTTTAATCTGGTATAACAAATCTCAAGCAGATTTTTTTGGTCATCAGTTACAGAGACTTTGCTTCTTCCTGCAATCTAACTAAGGAATCTCAATTTGTATTAAAATTACAACACATCAACTTTGATTTTAACACAGACTTCAAGTTTGAGTGCTAAAGTGTTATTTGGTTTAGTTTATATTTACAACCATATTGGAAATGATTTGGTAGCAACTTGATGGTGATCAGTAAAACAGTATTTAAACCAGCAGTAAAGGTCCAGTAATGTCTACTATGTTTTTTTTAATTAGAGAGCATGATCTATAGTCACGAATAAGTTTCTTTTTAGTGACTGTTGTACAGTATATTGGTGAATGATTGCAATATTTGATGTATTGAAATCTATATGTGTCATTTGTTAAAGTAAAATTTTGAATAAAATCATTGTAGCTGGATAGCGGAAGATAATAAATGTAGCTGGATGGTTTCATTAGTATCTGTGGTTAGTTTGGCATTTTTACTACAAATGAATATTTAATATTTAATAACATTTTATTAGTCTTTATTAGGTCTGAAAAATGCTTAGCATGGCTGCAGAGAACGCAAATTCCTGCATGGAATTAAAAAAAAAAAAACCAGACTATTATTTTCTAGCTTAGTGGCTACAACCACTGCAGTTTTCCATAAATAACTAAACTACAATGACGTCATCCAATATTACAATAATTGTCAGAGTGTATTATATTTACGTTGGTTATTAGACACCCTTATCCAAAGCTGTGGCTGTAATACCAAAATAATCTAAGCAACCAAGGGTTTAGTAGGCTTACTATGGACACTAAGGAAAGCTTGTGTGTGCTGTGACTTGAACTTTCAAGTTTATGGTCGATAGTCGAGAACCTTTACCAGTCAGCAACTTCTGCCCTATTAAGAGAGGGCATGGAGAAAGCTGGAAAGTTTTCATTCTGCCAAAATGTTGCCATATGTTCAATTTATTTTTGTTCTTTGTTGACTCATTTTTCTCAAAGCTGCAGGACAGAATGGGAATGCTGTGCAAATTTAAAGGAGAAGATTTATAATTACTTTAAAAGCAGGAGAACAGGCGCAGCTGAGTTCATTATGATATGGGAGATGCCAGCGTGGGAGAATATTAATAAGAGTATCATGCAGAAGCTCACAGATTCATTTTAAGGGAATCAGAGAATCCAGCAATTCTCTGAATAAAAATGGGTCATATGATAAAAGGGGCAATATTTATGCTCTCAGTACTGGCAGAGTTTATCATTACAATTAGGTAAAGTCTTATAGCTTAATAAAGTAAAAAGTATAGAATCTAATGAACACATAAAAACAGAATTTTCAGCTATGTTCAGTTGAGACACCCTTAAAGTTGGTATTAACAATGGTATTAAAATCTTATGTTTAATTACTTTCCTGTTTATCTTATTCGGTAAATCAAAAAATGAAATAGTTCATTTGACTGTGTGTGTAATTAATTGAAACAGAATTGGTTACTACTGGACTTTATACAAAAAAAAAATATTATACAAAAGATGTGGATTTTTTCAGTAAAACAATTCAATGTATGCATGTGTCATTGCCCTAAAGTTGTAATTAAGGGTAAAGTTCTTGTTAAAACTAAAACTAAAATTAAGTTAAAAATAAAATATAGAGTCAGTGATGGATTGGCACCCTGTGAGATTCTATAGCTATGTTCTTATAATTAATTGGATGTGAAAGTGGATTAATAATAAAATGGACTCTGTTGACTTCTTTAAGAAAGGTGCCATATAAAGAATAGTAAAGGGTTAAAGAGCTCTGCTGTTGTCCTGTTTGTGGGTAATGTGTAGTGGCTTTGGTTTGATGTCAATGATGAGCATGAAGTCAACACTAAAAGCTCTTGTTGAAGCAAACAAGCTGAAAGATAAGAGGAAATGGTGTTTCTGCCTTTATCTTTCCACCCCAAGATACAACCCATGAACAGAAGCAAATAAGGACTTTATGGCAACCTATAAATATTGTGAGAATGTTTATTATAAAAGGTTTTACTGAAATAAATAACGTTGATGTTATATATTTGTTTAAACTGAATGAAAAAAATTACATTTTTACATATATGTAAACTTCAAACCTTTTACTCTTAGTTAAATATTAAAAATTTAAAGGTATCATTAAGTTCTCCCTCTCATGCTGACTATTTTCTTACTAATATGTACTAATGCCCTCGTTACGAAGACCTCTGCATGTCCTCTACTTCTGTACGGTGAGATATTCTTGTGTATGTGATTGATGGCATGACCTCCTGGAAGCCGCAGTCACAATATTTTAATGAATTTTCATTTCAGTGATGTAAATTTAATGGAAACCTGACCCTCAGTTATTCTCTGATCCCATCATGCAGCAGGTCACTAAGACCATGAGCAAAGCAGGTGCAAGAGAAATGCCTGAGTCTTAATGAGAACCATGATTTCCAGTGTTCGGGTCAGTGGGCGAGTGATGAAGAAGAGCGCCAGTGTGTCTGAAAGGTGTCACAGCCAGGTCTCATGCAGCCTTTGAGACCTATTGAAAATCTTACCGAACCACAGAGCCTTCCACAGCCCTGTCACCTGCTATTTTAAGAAAATGTGGTTAGGGCAGTGGGTGATGAGGGTCAAGGCTAAACATGGACTGGCAACAGGATTACACAGTAATTACACAACAAGACTTGCAGTGAAGTAAAATACATGACAGTTGATTTTCATCATTCTTTTTTTCTCAATAGACACTTGTTATAACACCACAATGTTTGATGTGTGTCCCCTACCATCAAGAACCTTTAATAATGCTATCAGACAACAAGACAAAACATATAAAATAAGACATGCATCATGATGCCACATCATCTAATAATACCGTTCAAACTTTTTACTAATGACTTTACAAAATAACAAATAAAACTAAATATGTAATGTAAATGGTACAGCATGGTGGTAAAATTGTATGGGCATGCTGGACCTAACCACATTGGCCCGAACCACAGAAGACAAATTAAAGTTTAAACATGAATAATATTAATATTATTTAAACATAATAAACAATTAAACATGATAAAAGCAATAAAAATATCTCAAAGCATGTGCACATTCTACAAACTGCACATACCTGATGACCTCAGATGTACACATGACCCCTACAAACAAAACATTCATCAAAAATATTTAAACTATTATCTATTTTTACTACTGTGCAAGCACAAAGACGAGTGCCTCAGAGAGTGAAAAAAAACAACCCTTACTATAATAAGTTGTTTAATAAATTTTTAAATCTATCAACACTTAAACTATCACCAAGAATGAGCAGGCCTCGAACGGTCAGTCCACTGCCGGCCATCAGTGCTCACTCCCCATTGGCAAGAGTGACGCATCTCTTGCTCCACAGGCACCACTCTAAGTAGCGTGTGGGGAGGACAAGTACTTCCCTCGGTGTTGGCATGCTCAGCACAGCAGCCTGACAAATGTTTCGTATGTAAGGGGCACGTATGAATCTGAGATATCGTCTGGCACTGGGTGAATTAATGTGAAATATGCACATGCCCTGAAATCATTTATATTTTTTTATTATATTTATTTATTCATGCTGAAATAAACCATCTAAACTTTTATTTGTCTCTTGTGGTTCGGTATCACTTGGTTGGGTCCGGCATGCCATGCCCCAAAACGCTCCAAAGACCGCTGAGGTAAATAACAGTCTAACTGATTTAGTATTGTAGATTAATTCAGTTTAAGTTAAGTTTTGGATCTTGAAATTATTTTCATGTGGTAAAGAATTAAAATCTTACTTATAAAAATAACATCATAAATTGCACAATATACAAAACTAATAAATATGTTAATATGGCAGTATAATATAGATGAATAATACACAAGGAACACAAAAAACATACATTAACACACTTTGGATTGTTTAGGAACCGTGACAGAGAAACAGCGAGCTATAAAGACGGCATGTGATGACAGATTGATTGGGTTTGTTATATGACTAGCTAACCTCTGCAGTGTGTGTGTGAGCATGCGTGGTAGGTGCATGCTTGCATACCAGGCTGGGTGGTGGTGTGGGATATAGATCTCCCACTGAAACCAGTGAGATCGATAGCTGTTCCTTTCCCAGTGATTGACTACTCAAATGTAGTTTGATGAGATGCCTCTGAGCTCCACATGCTAGCAGTGTAGCTTTCTGCAGTGTTCACAGTCAGAACCCATTTGAACTGTTGGCTTCTCCTTCCCTATATTGTGATTAGTATTGTGTGGCATATTGCAACATTAACATATTTTAAAGTGTGTGTGTGAGAGTCTTTGTGTGCCTGTGTATGTGTGCGTGTCTGTGTGTGTGTGTGTGTGTGTGTGTGTGTGTGGGTGTTTACCCTTGATAAAGGTTAATTATGGGAATTAACACTGTAGTATCTGGAGACTGAGCTAGATTGTACGCTCTAAGGCTAAATCTAAATCCTGGTTGTTTATCAAAGGCAATGATCAGTTATGAAGGGCTTTCAAATGATCTTCATATTTTGAAATTTAAAGCCTTCTTTAATTTTGTGGCATTACATTACATATTTACAATAAAAATGCTAGTTCTTACCTGTACTAAGCTTCTTAAACACTTTTTGGTGTATTTTAGGTTTATAAGCTGCTGATAACAAAAATCACCTTAAACATTTTCCTGATAAATACCTTTTTTAAAATAAATAAAATTAAATAATAATAATAATAATAATAATAATAATAATAATAATAATAATAATAATAATAATAATAATAATTTGTGAATAATAGTTACATTACACTAAAATAAACTGGCCAATTAATTAGCTTGAATTGACACAAAAAGGGGACACTGAGACCGCTTGTGGAAACCAAAAAATATATATATATTTTTTTTGTTTCTACTTTGTGGTAGTAATTATTAAGAAGGAATATTTTTTGTTATTTGAGACAATTGTTGCAAAAAATAGCTCAGATGTTGGTGGGACCTTCAAAAATTGCTCAAAGTCATTCAAGAATAGTGCTGAAAATGTGAAAATGTTGCTAGTTTCTAGAGCCAGTCTATATTAAATTCACAGACAACCTTCTTCACACTTACAAAGTAATGAAGTACAACATGTCACACTTGGATTTTCCACTCTGCTAATCTTGTGGTGTAGGTGATGAAGATGGCAAGTGCTTCACCCAAAACATTGCCACGATGGAACAGCGTTTCCAAGGCTACTGGAATTTGTCAGCACTGGCTTACTATTGCTGGACAGTAATATGAATTGTGCACCAGTTGTTGAGTATAAAGTAATACTTCATGTCATGTTTCTGAAAATGTCTGTGCCACAATTTTTAGAAACTTGTGTTCAGATATAATGGATCAAAATCACCAAATAATAATCAAGGAAACAAAACAAAATGCAAAAAATGTTGTGTAGTGTATTGAATTATTAATCTGACATTAAAATAGGTTGTGGTCATTTCTGATATTTCTTAGGAACAATTCCACATCACCCTCCATTAGCCTTCAGTTCTTATGTATTAGCACTTTCACCACTGCCTGATATAGTTGTACAAGTTGGATAGTTAGCCGCAGCTGCCACTTGATTTCTGTCATGCATGCAGTGCTACAACTCTAGTCACACTCTGGCTTGTTTGTTATGCTCAGCCTTGAGCAATTGGTGTTCCAGCAGGAGTAAAGATCCCACAATCCAGCCTCCTATTACAGATGTGCAGTTGTGTATATGGATAAGCAGCCAGCAACACTGCTTGACGTAAATCTAAGTCTTTAATAAATAATGAAAAAGGGTTTTATAATACATATGAACCTACTGTAAGATTATTGCTAAACATACAAATAATTCTAAACATTCCAAAAACAAAAAAATATAAATTTGATCAGTGGAATGACATTAGCACAAACATTTTAAAAACAGACATTTTAGGGTTTAGGTTTGAAAAATACTTTTAATGCAAACATTTAGTGCATTGTAAAAAAATGGTCAAAATATTTTCAATGGTCAAAATCTAAAACTACTCTTCTTTGCAAACGTTAAATTTAAACACAATAATACAAATATAAATAAATAAAATAATTCCATATTATTATAAAAAATAATAAAAATATATTCATGGTTCATGTCTAAATTACTTTAAATATGGTGTTGTTTTTTGTGGCCTGGAAGAGCTTTACTTGTTTTCTTCTAATTAAGCATGTCCTTCAGTCATAGGATTTAGTCAGAACTGAATTCAATAGAGTCAGTGAATGGCAGCTGTGTGAATGCCAGTTTGTGAGCAGGCATCTCTGAGGGGATTATTCATCGTCTGCGTTACAAGGAGACACTGAGGAAAACCCTTTGCAACTGTAATCTTACCACCCACCAGTCCTGTGATTCACCACATCCTCTTTACTTTCCTATCCATTCAGGAGTTTTCAGTTTTCAGAGAGTTGTTTAAGAAAGTGCAAGACTGGGTCTCTGTCAAAAAGATAATTTGATTGGTTCTAGTGGTGATGATGACTGATTTTGTGGAGAAGAAGGCCTTTCTTATTGTATTGAATACATGAGCACACAGCACTCTTGCGGTAATTTGTAGGACATGTGGTAAGAATGTGCTACTTTGTGGTTAAGTGGGATCATACCCACCTCCTCCTGTGAAGGTAATTGGGTTTCAGCCTGTGTGTGTAAAGTCCAGCTGGGCGCAGCAGATCAACTCTTTATTTCCTCTTTTCACTGCAGCTAATCGCTTATTTTAACAGATTGCAGCACCGAGCATCTCATCACGAGTCATTAATAACCTCAATTTCTGCTTATAGTAGTACAGGAGAAATCCTGGGACCCTGTAAGTGCATTAGTTTATCACATAAGCTTACTTGTGATTATTAATTTATATTCATAACCCAATAAGTATACAGATAACTACTGAAAATCTTATTATAATATGAAATAAATAAATAGAAATTATTGTAATATTTAATTACAATGCAAATTAAATTGAAACAAGTTACTTTACATAATAGAAGAAAATGCTGCTGTTAACAGACCTGAACTACTAATTAGTAAGTCAGAGGTCTTTACTACCATGAATCCACAAGTAAGACTTAACTTTTCACTGTAGTCAATCCCATGATAGACAGTCTATTAAAAATGACACAGATCAGAAAATATCTTTTTATGCACTTAATGACATAACACCTAACACATGCTGAGTAAATGATAATATTCCAATTTCACACATGTTTTTCTTATCACACCTGGTACAGCACTGATTTGGACAATCCCCTGAGTTCCTTTACCTATCCACTGAGCAACAACCTATCCTACTGAGTCACTTCACTAGATGTTCTTACATAGTAACATCTTTACCTTAACTAAGTGCATACTTTGTTATTTTTTGTGTAGATTATGTGTACATCTTGTGTATATTTTATGTATATTTATAATTCTTTACTCTGTAGTGTTTATTCAATTTAATGACATTTCAATGTTTAATAAATTATTTCAATGACATGTAGTGCACTCCTTTGAATCAGAACAGAATATATATATATATATATATATATATATATATATATATATATATATATATATATATATATATATATTCATTCATTCACTATCTCCCGCTTTATCCTCTATTAGGGTCGCGGTGGGGTTCCCCATGCCCATCCAGGGGAGAACGTCTCGGGAGCTGGACAGATACACCCAGGACAGGGCGCCAATCCATCGCTGGGCACACACTCACTCACACAGACACACTCTATATGGGGCAATTTGGAGAATTCAATTGACTTGATTCATGTTTTTGGACTGTGGAAGGAAACCGGAAACCCACGCAGACACGGGGAGAACATAGAAACTCTACCCAGATGGAGATTCGAACCAGGAATCCCTAGCGCTGAGAGGCGAATGTGCTAACCACTAAGCCACCGTGCCGCCTTTTATATATATATATATATATATATATATATATATATATATATATATATATATATATATATATATATATATATATATATATATATATATATATATATATATATATATAATGTAAAAAAACAGAATTCCAAATTGTTATAAAGGCAAAACATAAAAGGTAAGGCCAGTTATGAGGAGATGGTTGCTGCTGGGGGCGGCATGGTGGCTTAGTGGTTAGCACATTCGCCTCTCAGCACTAGGAATTCCCGGTTCGAATCCCAATCTGGGTTGAGTTTCTATGTTCTGTTCGTGTGGGTTTTCTCCGGGTTCTCCGGTTTCTTCCCACAGTCCAAAAACATGGATCAAGGTCAATTGATTTCTCCAAATTACCCCATGTAGAGTATGTTTGTGTAAGTGAGTGTGTGCCCAGCGATAGGTTGGTGCCCTCTCCTGGGTGTCCTGCAAAACGTTCTCCCCTGGATGGGCATGGGGACCCCCCTGGCGACCCTAGTAGAGGATAAAGTGGAAGATAATGGATGGATGGATGGATTGCTGCTAATAATAAGTCAATCAAACTGTTTTGCCATGGAAAAGATCAAAATTTCAAAAAGATCAAAAGTTTGTGCAGATGTTTCCTGACAGATTCTGACCATTCACATGCATGCTCATCCTAAAGTCATAAAATGAAGGTAAATCTATTCACATTTGTGACTTAAGATGTTTTTATCGAAGTAAATTAATGTCAAAGTCTTGGTATTGATGGTACCAATTTAGGCTAGCTGAAGATAATCATCATGACAAACACCTGTGCAAAGAGAAAAATAGGAAGACAGTGCTGCTAGTGTTATCTAAAAGTAGACACAGAAACAGATTAATGCCACATTTGTTAGCTGCTGTGTGAAAAAGTATACTGCAAATTTAAAGGCTCATTATCACGAAGGGTCTTTATTGCTCACACATTGCATGATCAAAGGCTTTTCTTTCCCCTATATATTTCACTTTAAATATATTTGAAATAGCTATTTTATTAAGCACTACCTTTTTCTCCTTATCCTTCTTTTAGTATCTCTTTATTTACCTGTATTGTTATTTTGTATCTTGCATTTTGTACCCCTTTTTTGTACCCTGTGCTATTGTCTGGCTTTTGCTAACACTGTAGAGCAGAAAGGGAAATATTTTGTATATGTTTAAAACATATACATCAATAAGGTAAATCATTTCTAAGCTGACTTGTTTCTGCTTAGCTTCGTGCTCATTTTCAGGGCCACTTCTCTAAATTCTCCGCCCCCGATGTCTTCTTTAAATGGCAAGGGCTGTCACGACTTGAACGTGCTGGAAGTGAATCACTTCTGTTCAATGCAGCTCTGATTCTAAAACTCATCTGTGCTGACAATGCATGAGTTGCACCTTGCTAATGGAGCTGTTTGAAGGCCATTACTGTCTCCTTCATGCTAGCTATAGATTGGACTCAACCCCCCTGAGATGGCTGACCTAACTGCACAAGTCTCCAGAGCCACGACACTCCACTGCCTCATTTGTCATAGATGACCCTAAAAATGCTCAGACGGGGCTTTTTTTGTTTTTGGCCATAGCTCGTGCCTTTCTATTTTTAAGCTTAAGCTATGGAAAGAGGATGAAGAAGTAGAACAAAAACTAGTTTATGCTTGGGGTACAAGCTTATTTGGGGAAAACAGTTCTGAAGAAATCCAGTGCAGGTGTACATCGAAGTGCAAGCTCGAGTCATGGGTTGTTATAAATAACATGCTGAAAGGAGAGAAAGTGGCACACAGTGGGTATCAACTTCTCACCTGCATTTTAACCAGTAGTGACTTAATAATAATGAGAGTGTCCTTAATTCTTACAACACTGCTAATGCCATCCAGTACATAGTGTTATAAAGAAAAGTACAAAAAAAATGGCATTTTTATACAGTGTGAAAAATAAACATGTAGGTTTCTGTACCTCAAAAAATTACTGATTCTACTCAATATATAGAATAATAGAATTAATTAATATTTTACACTAAATAAAATTATTCATAGGCCAGAAAATGAATGTTTTTTTCTTTTAACAGAAAGTCAGAAGCTCTCATCATTAACCCACTACTGCTACCAAAGACTGTGTAAATACTTCTTTAGCATAAGAAAATAATGGCTGCAGTATGGGCTACAAAGCCATGCTACACATGCTAAAAACCATGCTACAAAGCTAGTCATTTTGGAGAAATTTCAAAGTCCCACAAAACCCTTAGTATTAAGTGCTCCTGAAAGTGATTCTTAACAGCTGGAAGTATATTCATTGTTTACAAGATTGGAGAGTTGCTTGATGCTCATCAGGAAATATCAGTCAGTTTTAACTTCACCAATGCCAAAATACCCATCCGATAAGCAAACAAAGGTCCCAAATTGGCTAATGTGAATGTCATAAGTCTACCTTTAAGAGAACTCTGAAGAAAAAAAAGCCTGCAAAGGTACTCCACTGCACTCCAAGAATATCACATGGACAAGCAAGAAAGTTATTTCATGGACAGATTAGACCAAGATAGATCATTTTAAATGAAATTCATGTGGGAATGAGATTTTCTAATTTCATTTCTAAATACAGGACTGAATTCCACCATAAAAACATCATCCCAATTGTGAAGCATGGTGGAAGTATTATAATTTGGGCCTGTTTTGCTCAGGGCCAGGCTTGGCATGGTTCATGGAACAATAAATTCTAATTTAAACCAGAAATTTCTAAAGGAAAATGTCTAGACATTGTGTACATTTGTACGCAAGCTGTGTTATTTTGGATAATTGTATAAACTTTTCCAGCGGGATAAACAACAACTCTTCTGCCGAGGTCCTAAATACTTCTACAAACATGTATTTTGAAGGCCAGATTCCTGTTCTTTGAATAAAACAGGACATCAATTCGAACCCTATTGCCATATATAATTTAATTAAAAAAAAACATTCTCTGATTTCTTGTTTAAATTACCTGCTAATCCTAAAGATTCATATACTTTGCACAGATAAATTATATTGGATTATTTTCCCCAATACATAAATGACAAAGATTACTATTTTTATAAAATTTTGGTTCTATTTATCTATTTTAAAGAATGGATTAAATGTCTATTACAAGTTTAGGTTAAATTTAGAAATATACTAAATTCTCAGAATTTATGTTCACAACATAATTAGCTTCACTGTATTAACAAATAAATACACTAGATATTGTTATTATACTGAAACAATGTATATAAATTCGGCCATTGCTCATGTTTGAACTTAAATAACTGAATATAAAGTTTGCCTGAACTACTGTGAAAGAACTTCTCTGCTCTCTTGTTTATCAAAAGCATTTTTTTAAATAATTTACATGCCACGGAAAATGCTCTCTTTGTTTGAAGAACAATTAACATTCTCCAGTTCGTCCATGCATTGCTCATTCATAATAGAAGTACATTTCTATTAAACACTTTTATGTTTTACAAAAAACATGCTGATTTTTAAATTCATGAATACAGCACTCTTAGTTTCAGTGCACCCCACTGCTCCTGACTTGGATTTTGACTTGAAGGTCTTAATGTGATTGTACTCTGTACACAAGTATACAAACTCAACCACGCGTTTTGCTTCAGAAGCCACTCAAAGCTTCAATCACATAAGAGCAAAGGCATGTGCTGTCAATCCTCTCTATGCCACCTAAAATAGCAAAGCATTAAAAAAATCTCCATTCTGAGAAGCAACAACTATCCATTATAAGCACTGTAAAACCTTCATCTCATAAAAACTTAACACTGACATTTTGCATCAGGCACAATTCACTGCCACATAAGCATTTTAGTTCATATTAAATTATTACTTATGATTCTCCTGAAAATGAATTTTTGTTATATTGAAAATGTTATCTTTATAAATGTAACTGTGTTTAACTGTTTTTTACATTTATAAATGTAACTTTTTTTATCACTAACATCTCAAGCTCAATATTCAGTATGGATGGACAACAGAACATTACACATATTCACTCATATTTGGACACTCCTGGTTAAATTGCGCTTATATTTATTTGTATTCAACTTTGAAGTTATTACATTGTCGCTATGAAACATAACTTAATAATCTAATTTCTGTGAATCTTCATGTACAGTTTCCATTTTTATTTTTTATTTCTAAAAATCCAGATTAGCAAATGGCAATTTTAGATTTATTTTAAGACAATGTTCTGAAAACATGACTAGAGAGTTAAGAATACTTCCAAAGCATACAGAGAAACAAATGTACTGCAGACTGTAATTACAAAGTACATCTATAATTAAGTGGAACGGATGAAATGGATACATAATACATACAAATGTAGAAACAAGGACATGTATCCCATATACATCTGGAAATATATTCGGATTCTGGTACTATTCAACCAATTGCTCATCTTCATGAAAAAAATACTATCCAGTACTTCTTTGCTGCTTTAAAATGATACAAACTAAAACATGAATTTAGTTAACAGGAAGAAATCATACCAATCATTATAACTGTACTGTGTACTTACTAATCATAGCATAATTGTCTTAATTGGAAGGTTTATTCTTTATTTTTATGCATTTATAATAAGCAAGATAAGTGTATTTGTGGTGTGGTGTTTGCTTCATTGCTAAAATGAGTGTATTTTGCTGCATAGCAGCGATTCTAAATAATACTTTGTAAATTAATTTTGTTGAAGATGATGGAGGACATCTATGTTCCACACTGACCATCTGCAGTAAAGCACTCTTTGCTGATTTACAGCAGAATCAATAAGTGACTGTCACCTGGTAAAAAACAAATGGGTTACATGTTAAAGCACAAGGGCTGATTTGGCTTTACATTTTGCTACTATAATCAGCAGCTAGTGTGGTATAAATGTCACAGTAAATGAAAGAATTTTGTATTTGTTTTAAATATTTTAAAGAATTTGCATATAAAAAAACATTTATGGTGGTCTATGTGGTTTCTCATAAGGTAGTATCATTTTAATTAAGAAAACTTTGGATTCTGTTTAAGTCAAAGTCAACTACAAGGACAATCTGGTACATTTTATTAAGTGATGAAACAGATGTTGTTTACCAACATAATTTTATTTACTTTGTATTTTGAGTGCTTTTCAGGAGTGCACTTTTCTCTCTTGCATTGACTGTGTTATGTGTTCTTTCGTCTACGGTCCTGTCTTTGAGTTATTTTCATTGCTTATTTATATTACATTTACATTTAGTCATTTAAAATATGCTTTGCAAAGTAACTTACAAATGAGAACACAAAACAAGTCAGTAATTAAAAAGGAACCAGCGAAACAGTTATTAAACATTATTAAACCTGAGCATACTCCTATGCAGTTTCAATGCCTAGATTTTTCCTACAATTTTCTTTTTTTTAGTTAATTTTTTACAGCAGATGCTTCTGAAAGTGATGTGTTTTGAGTTGTTTTTGAAGGTGTTGATTGTCTTAACATTTCAGTAAATTGGTCACCAGCCAGTGATCGCCCCACTGCGCAGGACAGCTTTCGTACTGCTGCGCAGACACTGTGCGTGCCTGGAGCCTTTTTTTCACCTGTTAGCAACCTCGTACCCACTCCCCACCACCTACCAGCTGTGGATTTGGGAGGTAGGTTTACTGTCAGAAGTATACTTTGAGCTCCTGCATTGACTGTGTTGTGTATTCTTTGTTCATGGTTCTGTTTTGTGTCAATATCATTGCTTGTTTGAGTTAATTGGTCATTAGTCATTGTTAATTCTTATCATCTGTGTTTGCCCTTCATGTGTGATTTCTTTTGTATTATTTAAGCCCTCCTTCTTCCCGTTATAGACTGTGTTAACAGAATAACAGAATGTGTTAAGCTATGTCCATTGTCAGTGTGTGTATGTGTGTGTGTGTGTGTGTGTGTGTTTTCACTGTTTTTAATGTTCATCTAGAAGTTCCTTTTATGGTGCATCAGTGGCAGATCATGACAGGGCTTCACACACACCACATCTTCCTGTATGACAATTATATCCTACTTACACAGTACATATACAGTACAATGTATTTATCATTCATTCATTCATTCATTATCTTCCGCTTCATCCTCTATTAGGGTCGCGGTGGGGTTCCCCATGCCCATCCAGGGGAGAACGTTTCGGGCGCTGGGCAGATAGACCCAGGACAGGGCGCCAATCCATAGCTGGGCAACAATATATTTATTTGTTCTTAAAATGTTCAATCAAAAATAATGGAAAAGAAAATAGGCTTGACAGTGCTTTAAGGAAAAGTGATATATGAAAATATATTTCACTGCATGGAGCAACTGAATAAAAAATTGTTGTCTAGAAGGTATGACTTACATGGTGTTATGCATTACCAATGCTTTGTGTAAAGTAGCACATTACTTTTCTAGTAGAATTTTTGTGTTTGTGGGAACTGTTGCCACTGAGATGGATAATCAGGACTACTGGAGCTGTATATTTTACAAACGCAGATATCTGGCAAAAATAGCAGTGTGATGACGCTGACGTTTTCTTTTCTTTTCTAACCTCAGTTTCGGCTAAGATGCAATTGCACAGAAGATGTGATCACACATTAACAAACGAGAGTCATTCTCTGACAAATAGCAGCCTGTTATCATTTCTTTACATGGTGCGAGTGCTATTATGCAGAAACCTGAATTAAGACAAGCTAATTAAACACTCTTGTTCCTCTTGCAGAAAAAATAACAGTGTAGATAAGGTTGGAGGTACTGTCAGAAATGTATGATAAATTCAGCCTGCAGGATTAGTCCAACAGCCATTCATTACGTAGAACGTATTATGATGTAGAGTGCTGGGAGAGTGTGGAGCTCAGTGGTTAAGGTTTTTGGCTATTAACATGAAGGTTAGTAGTTCAAATCTTGTCTTCACTGATGTTACCAATGTAAGCAAGGCCTTTAACCCTCATTGCTCCAGGGATGCTGTATCAATTCTGACCTTGTGCTCTGATGCCATCCATTAAGCTGAGATAATATGGGATAATTGTAAGTTGCAATTAGTTTGCTATTTTTCCAGGATCTCACTGGTTCATATACTTAACCTTTTGAACAATATGGTATCTCAAATTCACCAATCAGCAAATCGTTGTTGTAGAAGCAAGCCAGAATATAGAAAATCTTATTCAAATGTTAGCGTATGATTGGTGAATACATGTTATTATGTTTCCTTAATTTTCACTCTGCGCTATTTTATTTGATTTAAAAGAGCTCTTTAAAAAAATGTAAAATGAAGGGCGGCATGGTGGCTTAGTGGTTAGCATGTTCGCCTCTCAGTGTTAGGGTTTCCCGGTTCGAATCCCCATCTGGGTGGAGTTTCCATGATCTCCCTGTGTCCGCGTGGGTTTCCTCCGGGTTCTCCGGTTTCCTCCCACAGTCCAAAAACATGGATAAAGTCAATTGATTTCTCCAAAATTTCCCATATAGAGTGTGCCTGTTTGAGTGAGTGTGTGCCCAGCGATGAATCGGCGTACTGTCCTGGTGCATCTGCCCAGCGCACAAAATGTTATCCCCTGGATGGGCATGGGGAACCCCCCTGCGACCCTAATAGAGGATAAATCGGAAGATAATGAATGAATGAATGAATGATAAAATGAACAATTTACCTGCTTTATGAGTCACACCACACAGAGTCATGATTCTCATAAAGAAGCACAGAATTGGAAAGCATACTAGCAGTGTAAAAGTACTGCTGTTTAAAAACTTTCTTAAAAATCAAAAGAGAAAATGAATTTCTATTTAGACTTAAAATTCTGTATCAGAAGGTAATAAAGTACTAATGAATGCAATGCAGCACATTTATTAAACTAACTGGATCTAAACTTTATCAATTTCCAAATTGAGTTTATTTCATTTTTTTCTCTTACTTTGAATCTAGCAAAAGAACATTCTGGTTTAGTTCTGCTCTGTTTACACCAGTCTCCGTCTGCTGATGTGCTGGTCCATATGGAGAAACCATCTGCTGGTAGATGCTGATTTAAAGTGAAATAATGCAGCACTGCAGCACAGCAGTTTTTCAACATAAACCCGAGCCGCTGGAGATCACGTCCAGAGCAGCACAATGCACTTACTGCTGCCGCATGCTAATGCATTAGCCTTAATTTATTAGCAACAACAGTAAAATGTTGAAGAGATTAATGAGAGATGGAACAAAATAGATATATTTTTTTGGAAAAGTAATCCTGGTTTTGTTGTTTTCCACTGAGCGTACATGCTTATAAATAAACAGGATATTATAATAATCAGAATTCTACACACATCTCACATATCCAAGCTTTTATTGTTTTAAAGAATACCTGCTCCTGTTCTGTCATAGCTGTCCGAGTATGAATTATCCTAAATGTGACCTAATATCTACATAAAACTTTTGACATGCTTTGGGAAATTAAATGATTACTAGTTCTTACTGTATGGCACATGTCTTTGAATTATGAAAGCATGTTTACACCAGAAACCAAAACTGCATTAAAATTTTTTGAATGGTTCGTTGCACTTATATTGTAATGCCCTTGGATTTGATATGGAAGGATATTCTAACATGTGTTTTGCCACGTAATAAAGAGCATAAATACAAAATCTACAGTTATCATGCATTATGGTTCTGTGCATGCTTAGATAATGCACTTCCATATAAACATAATATAAATCATAATGAAGAAGTGAAACAATGCTGTAATTACCATCACTGATTAACAGACAGGTGTATCATACATACATATATCAATATAAAGTAAAAAAATTAAAAAGCCAGCACAGCACACAAGCACAGCACACGAGTTACACAGCACAGCAAGCTGTAGCACAATTGCACCAATAAACTCCTCAGTTAAAATACAAGCACACTTTAATAATAATTCAGCTAATCTTGTTAAAAATACACATGTGTACATAAGATCTCAATAACACCATACCAACAGTACAGTACAGAGGCAACGGGTATCCAAAATCCAGATCTGGAATTTCCATATTCTCTGGTTTCCTTCCACAGTCCAAACACAATTCATGGTGAATTGGCTGCTTTAAATTGCAATTGTCTTTTTCTAAATTATCCCTATATTGTGTGTGCCCAGCGATGAATTGCCCCTCTTCAGGCTGGGCATGGAAGCCCCCCCCCCCCACACACACACATTGAAGGATTAAGCAGAAGATAGTGAGATGAGTTTTTTCTAAATGTTACAACTATATAACATGTCATAGTATCAAGAGCTTATTGAATATACTTGTTGCTGCGTTTTACGATTAGAAAAAAAATGAAAGAAAAAATATGAATGCAAACGTGAAAAAATATGTGTAAGCAGTAGTTACTCTGCATGTACTGCAAAGTTGTTTTTACATAGGTTATGTTCCTGGAAATACTAATTTGCTGAAAGTATTGATTAGCTAATTACATTTTATTGCAGCACATGTAATAAAGCAGCACAGACTGCAGTATATCAGTTAAAACCAACCTCCTTAATGATGCACTTCTCTTTAAATAGCACATTAGAAAATTACAATCAATTTAAGAGGAACACTAATAATGCTTCAACTGTGGTTCAAGTATTTTAGATAATAGAGGTCTCTTCCACTAACTTGTTGTGTTTTGACAGCTGGCCTGCAGAAATTATATATGGCCAAAACTATATGAAATACATAAAGCCTTTTTTATATCATGGGCTCCATTTTGTGACCGTTTTATTACAAGCAAGATTTCATTGGTTTATAGGTACACTGATGCTTGCACGTTGTATTTCTGCTTTAATTTGACTACTAACTATAAGTGTTAAAACTATTTGAACATTTTTTTTTAGTGCCCCCTACCCACAGTGCAGCAATAACCATCACTAAACATTTTGGGTACACCACTGTTGTTCCGTGTTCTTTAGTGGACTCATAACCTTAGCCATTATGACAAAGGAAACTTAAGTTTCTTTGGGTTATTTTGTGATCTTGCAGACTATTTTAATCCCTGCACTTAATGTAACTTTTGCTGACTTTATTTTGACTTTTAAATTATCTGCTAATCCTTTCCAATCTTTTGTTTGTCACATATGTGCAGTATTGGATCATTCTATAAACAAATAGCCAAGACTAAAATTTCTGAATTGTTTATTTGACGTGATTCTGTGTTGTTGTTTTTTTTAGTTTAAAAATCTTAGGGTCAAATTTTGAATTGCAAAAATATATAAAATTCTAAACCCAATCTTTTAGTTAACACTGATCATGAAACTAGGATTTTTTCACTTATGTAAAAAGCCTTTTTTTCATTTTGTGAAAATCCATACTGTGCAGATGATTCATTCATTCATTTATTATCTTCCGCTTTTATCCTATATTAGGGTCGTGGTGGGGTTCCCCATGCCCATCCAGGGGAGAAGGTTTCGGACGCTGGGCAGATACACCCAGGACAGGGCGCCAATCTATCGCTGGGCATACACTCACTCACACAGACACGCACGCATACACACTCTATATGGGGCAATTTGAAGAACTCAATTGATTTGATCCATGTTTTTGGACTGTGGGAGGAAACCGGAGAACCCGGAGGAAACCCATGCGGAC
>JAFMOD010000594.1:141994-173380 GCA_019802435.1 Corydoras maculifer | reverse complement strand
AAAAAAAAAAAAAAACATGTACAAACATGTACATCATACTGTTGTGAATTTGCTTGAGATCATTGTACCCAACCCTGCTTAAATGCTTGACAGGCAACATACTTAAACTAACACTTATTGCTTGGTGCTCAACTTGCAAAGGATCTCTTTTTGGTCTTTTATTATCAGCTCCACAACCAAAAAGACTCAATAGCATCTCTAATTTATGTAACACTATATCCTCATAATATTTTACAGAGAAACCATAAAGAGCATCCTAAGCAGCTGCATAACTGCTTATTTAAGGATGTTCTAATGATTGAACCAAGTTTATGTTGAGTGAGGCATGACCTAGTGGAAATTCTATACATTTCTAAACACCTAACCTGAGAAATAAGGTTGTAGACACAGCTTTTTTTTCCTTATTGCCAATTTACAATACTCCAACAACTCCAACAAAATAATGAATAATGCTTTTCTATCTGGCAATCTAATGAATGAGTCTGAGTTTTGCACATGCCAGGAGTACTTCACACGCCTTAACCACTGCTGCTCTTCTTATCAGCAGGGAACAGTATGACTGACGGATATGCGGTCAGCCAAGTGCCAACTGTACGTGCACTGCTTCCTCTGCACCATGTGTGGTGAGGGGTACGGTCATAAAAAATAAGGTGCCAACTAGTCAGGACATCCAGCGCAGGACATTATATTAATGAGTAATTTAATTGTATTTCTCTAAAATGTCAACAATATTGGATAAGAAGGTGTAACTTGTAGCAAATTAGCAAAGTTGTTTTATGGAGATACAGAACGACACAGCCACATGAAAGAAAAACAGCCTTTTCTAATTAGTTGTTTTTAAATTGTAGACATAATGACAGCGTATCCTTCAGCCCTTACATTGACTTCCACTGAAATATGTAAAGTTAATAATTCAGAATAATGTCAACATTCTTTTGGGTGTTATTATGGGCAGATAAAGATGTAGCATTATATAACATTTTCATATCACAGCATGGCAATATTAAGTTTATAAAAGGGTAAGTCAGGGTGTGTTTATGTGCAGAGTGGTAGTTTGATGTAGCCTGAATGGATAATTAAAACCTCTAAATATATAATACTGCACACTTGACATCAGCAATGCTTAAAATACCTTATTATGCTTTATTTATAGTATACAAAGAACTGAAACCTGATAAACATTCACAGTGCAATATAAGCTATTTTATTTTTAAACTATTGGAAGTATTTAATAATGCATGCTGTGTAATCTCAGAAGATTCATGCTACATTATTTAAAGACATTAATAGTTCAGTAAGCAGCAGCACAGATGGTATGAACAATAAATAAATGTAAGAAAAATACTCTGCCCGTCAGAGGAAGTGAAGTTATTAAAGGAGGTGGTTAAAGGATAGGTGCACTAAAAGTTAAAGTTGGTAAGTTGGTGTAGATAAAGCAAAGTGCCACTTTAACATGTTCTGTTAATTATTCTGCTAATAAATATATAGTCTATCTATCTATATTTTACATTGTTTTGTATTTCCTTTAAATGTTGTTGGTTAATATTTCAGTCAATAAATAATGTCTGTTTTTTCTGCATATATAAAATCATTGAGCTGGGTGGTCATTGACCTATTTGCTTCATGTGTGCAAATTAATCTGTTCTTTACAATTAAAAAGTTAAGTTGCCCTTATGTAGTGTTATAGTATTTTTTTAACATCTAATCAAAGCCACCCACTCCTCACTGTACTGTTTGGCTTTGCCATTGGCTGCAATCAGATTAAAATCCAAAGCATGATTGATCCTGTTCTGTTTTTAACAGTTGGCGATTGGTATTCCTTTCAGCGAGATTATGCACCCTTCCATTATGCACCATTTTGCACCAAACGTTTCAGACAAATGTTCTAAAAAAACATGAAAACATTTGATAATTTTTATTTAATTAGTCTGCAGGACCACGGTGGCTTAGTGGTTAGCACGTTCATCTCTCATCGCTAGGGATTCCCGGTTCGAATTTCCATGTTTTCCCCGTGTCCGCGTGGGTTTCCTCCAGGTTCTCCGGTTTCCTTCCACAGTCCAAAAACATGGATCAAGTCAATTGAATTCTCCAAATTGCCCCATATAGAGGATGTATGCGTGCGTGTCTGTGTGTGTGAGTGTGTGCCCAGCAATGGATTGGCGCCCTGTCCTGGGTGTATCTGCCCAGCGCCCGAAACGTTCTCCCCTGGATGGGAATAAGGAACCCCCCTGTGACACTAATATAGGATAAAGCAGAAGATAATGGATGAATGGATGGATGGATAGTATGCAGGACTTATAATAATGCATCAGACTTGTTTAGAAATTTGGTCATCAGGTAAATATCTTCCATTTCATTTTGTGGTGAGGCCGCAGAAAATGACTCTTTCATAAGTACATATATGTAATGGTGTCGCTACAAAGCAGAAGGACGCACCATCATTCTAGAGACTGCTTAATCTTCTTGTAAGCTTTTTTGGGAGAGGATTGTGATTGACCTTTTTAGCAATCCCACCAGCAGGTCTGTCAAAAAGTTCTGTATCTTTCAGATCTTAAAATGTCCTCTGTGTTCCTGTTAAATGACATTGCTTAATTACATTAATAACTGGGAAACTAGCAGCCTGTAAATGCTTTGATACTTCTGATTTGTTGGGATCTTATTTTTTTTAATTTACAGCTAGTCAAATGCTTAGAGGAATTTTGCAGATTTATAAAGCTTGAAAATTTGCATCAATCTGATTTTTTTAAAATAATGACTGTACAAGTGCCACAGCCACATCAAGATTTTTTGAGATGCCAGAACTTTAGTAAGCTCCTTCTGTTTTGGACAAAAAACAAATTAATACGACAAAAAACACAACATTCTTGTTCAAAATGTTGAAAGAAATTGTTTATCAATATCTCTATCTCAAAATCTATATTCTTCTCATATTCATTGAGACATTTTAAAAGGTGTTTAAAGGTGTTCTGAACTTCTAGGTAGACATACAGGTAAAAATGATGTGCAGGTACATAGATAGGAATCTATCAATGTAGATATAATAGAAGCATAAACAAAAGCGCAGCAAGTGTAACATGGTCAGGTTTGATTATACTGCAGTGTAGCTGTTTTTTCCCTTAACTACTGACTTGTGTTATTCTCTCATTTGTAAATGGCTTTAGATAAAGTGGTCAGATAAATGACTAGATGTAAATATAACGTGAATGCTGGAACTCATTATTAATTTTTTTTATGAGTAACCAGTCACAAGCTTTTAATAACAAGGGTGTGAGTAACTTTTTTATTTGATGATAAAACAAAAAAACATTAAATAATAAATAAGTGATTTGTCAACATACATTTGATGTTTGACATTTCAATACATATGGTAATTACTGATCCACTGACCTTATTCGTACAGAATTTTTGTGCTAGGTGTTGCTCTAAGCAAAGAATCCTCTCTTGAGGTTAGTAATACACCTGACACCTGATCACCACACAATCTGTACAGAGCTGTCCTATGCTGTTGATGCTGCCTGGCGGCTCAAGGAGGATAAGTCTCCCACTGTGCCTTGGTCCTTCCAAGGTTTCATTTAAAAAAAAAACAACATAACTGTGTTTTTTTCTAGCCACTGTTGCTTTGGCTTGCTCTTTGGGGGTTTAAAGGCTTATAACACTGTAAAGCTGCTTTGTGACGATGTACTATTGTAAAACACTTGAACTCAGTACACTATCAGTAAACTATCTGCATCCTTAAATGAGCTCCTTACACAAAAACCTGTTAGCAGTGGGGAGAAGGACTTTTATAAGGCATAAAAAACTTCTAGTTGTACAGATCTGATTTTCTGCTCAGATCACATTTATTTGGATTGGTTCACATTCTATGACCTGCATTGGTCTTTACTGTGAATGCACCTGTCCTCGGAAATGACGTGCATGCTCAGATTGATATGTTTAGGCAGGAGGCAACTGTGTCACTCGAAAACGACATACATCACATTCATGGCCAACTCAGCCAAATGTTGAATCTTTGCTCAGCTCAATCATTTGAATTTAGACTTGTGATAGTCAAATCTGATAGATAAAAAATGGATTTGATGTGTTTACACAGTCATTAATGGATCAATCTAAGGGTATAAATTCAGATTTTCTTCACTTTAGCATAGCAGTGTGAACATAATGCCTATATGTTTTATAAGTAAAGGATAAAAATAATAAATGTGCTCCAAACACTAAACAACAGTCAAATGTTTTTTTTAATTTGTCCATTTCAAACACATCTCAGAACCTACTTTGTAACGCAGGCAAAACATTATGAAAGGTTATAAATATGGCAGATTCACTGGCAATATGTAAATGGATGACGAGTGGGAAAAAGGTGACAATACATGTGAAACCCTGCAAGAAAAGGTTACGAGTGGCAGTTCTGATTTACACTCATACTTAAAACATGCACAAAACATTATAAATAACTTAAGCATATATAATATAGTGTTTTTATGGTTTTTAATCCTGTTATGTCTACATTTATTTAAAATTTAACCTTGTTGTTTATTTACTTGTATAAAATGTATAGTCATTATACACTGCCTGGCCAAAGTCGCCACCTGGATGTAACGTAGCAAACAGGTATGAGCTTCCTTTTGGATAATACCTACATAAGTGATTATCGTTCAGCTGGCAACAAGTTATTTAACCCAAACTGGTGCAATGAGTTGCTTCTCATGTCTTAAACCACAATGTCGAAAAATATAATCGTGAACAAGATGTTAGTCTGTTTAAGAAGGGTCGAGTCATTGGCATGCATCAAGCAGAGAAAACATGTAATGAGATTGCAGAAACGACTAAAATCGAGTTAAGAACTGTCCAAAGCATCATTAAAAACTGGAAGGAAAGTGGGGACCCATCGTGGGGACCCACCATAATGAATGAACATGATCAACGATCACTTAAACGTTTGGTGAAATTAAATTAAATTAAAACAACAGAAAAATTCAGGGCTATGTTTAATAGTGACAGTAAGAGCATTTCCACACAATGCGAAGGGAACTCAAGGGATTCGGAATGCACAGCTGTGTAGCTTTACGAAAACCACTAATCAAAAAGACTAACCAAAAAAAAGGCTTTAATTTGCTAGGGAGCATTATGATTGGACTCTGGAGCAATGGAAGAAGGTCATGTGGTCTGATCAGTCCAGATTTACCCTGTTCCAGAGTGATGGGAGCATCAGGGTAAGAAAAGAGGCAGGTGAAGTGATGCACCCATCATGCTTAATGCCTCCTGTTCAAGTCTGTGGAGGCAGTGCCATGATCTAGGGTTGCTGCAATTGGTCAGGTCTAAGTTCAGCAACAGTATTGGCTCAAAGATTGAAGATTTTAGTGTTTGATTATGCACAGGGGCCCTTCCCTGAACTGTTGCAATAAAAGCATATAATCCATCTACTTGGAGTCATGGAATCCTGTAGCATCATCATAAACCCTTGCTGGATTGTTGAGAATAATCAGAAAGGGTGTTCCTCTGGTTTTGAATATGCAGTGTATATTGAAGCCAGCTGAATACACTGCTAGTTTACACCAATTCCACTTTGCTTTGTTGCTTTCTGTGTATTTATCAAGTTACTTGAGGCTGCTGCCTTCCCTCTATAAGGCAAGTTCTTGTAATGGAATGAGAAGTGCTCATATACAGTGGATTATATAAAAGCTACACAACTGCAATACTCAGTGAAGCAGGAGAATCTTCCAGCCGGGAGCAATTAAAGTGCACAGTAAGAAGCAGGTAAGTAAAGATGCTGAAAGGTGCAAACTATTTTCTTTGCATGCATTCACACTGATAAAGATTCATAACATGTAAATGTTTTTGTTGCTGACAGTAAATACAAGACAATGCTGCATAAAACAGTATAACAGAACACTTTGGCTAAACACTGTGTACTTTGAGACCAAGCCAAGTTTAAACACAACATTTGACAACATGTGAAAATGTCAGAGGAACTGCAGGTTTACCTTATCAGCCATTATCATGGAGGATCCACCATGGATTCCTAGGATGGGAATTAGTGTCTGTGAGGAAATAAAATCCAAAATCTGAGCAATGGCTTCCTGGTCAGTGCCATCCCCAAACACCACACCGTGGATCTTAGTCCCGGACATAAGGTCACACACATGAGTGATGATGCTCTTTGGATCTGTCTCATTAACCAGTAATGTGACCACATTGACATCAATTGGATCGTCCTTGCTCCACAGTGCCCGGATATCCCGGTCTGAGATGTAGCGAGTCCGCCCCAGAATCACAGCAATGTTCAGAATGGGTACCTTTTCTGTGGAACTTGCCACATGTGCCACACTCACCAGGGTGAGAACAGCTGGGAGCGCCAAGAAAAACAAGCTGGAAGATCCCATAGTGCTTATCTTCATTCCCTATGGACACAAAATGATTCATGATTGCTTATAAAGATTGTTAAAAATCTGTATTCAGACAAAGAATTATATATATCGATACATAGATAGCTGTAATTATTCTTGTAGAAAAATACATTAACATTATTAAAATGCATTTGAAATTTTATGTTTTGGGCGCTGAGCAGATACACCCAGGACAGGGCGCCAATCCATCGCTGGGCACACACTCACTCACACACACAGACACACTCTATATGGGGCAATTTGAAGAACTCAATTGACTTGATCCATGTTTTTGGACTGCGGGAGGAAACCGGAGAACCTGGAGGAAACCCACGCGGACACGGGGAGAACATGGAAACTCCACCCAGATGGGGATTCGAACCGGGAATCCCTAGTGCTGAGAGGCGAACGCACTAACCACTAAGCCACTGTGCCGCGGTGCCGCTGTCATCAACAAGTTAAAAAAATTTTTTGGTTATACAAAGTAAATTACTGAGTTAGTAATATAATAAGCAATCCTTGTTTAAATCCTGCATATGTTTAGAACTCTCATAATTACTGTGTTACACATGAACTGCAAAAAACACAAAAGGCTCAGGAATATGTTTCACAATACATTTCTAATAAAAAAAAACAGTCAAACACGCGGCTGGGTTTAGTTCCAGCAGATGCAAGGGATCCTTGGTGTAGAACGCTCGATGGGCATGGCACATGTAATTTGCACTGAAAGGAATGAGGGCAGAAAATGTTGCATTAACAAATGGAGGAGTTTTATATTGGAATCCCAGTTTGAAATAGCTCGCAACGAGCAAATGATGAAGATCCCATGTGACACTGAAGCCAAATAGCAAGCAGAGCATGAGAGAGGAGGGCTGACATCATTTGCTCTGCACATCTACATGGAGCCAGTGGCAGAATGGAGCCTCCTTTGCCAATGAGCCCTACATGTATATGTATATACATATATATATCTGTATTGAACATTTTCAAGATGAGTGAAGCTGTAGATTATCCCTATTGTTCTGTAATGACCATGAATGGTGGAAAATTCAAAAAAGACATCTTCACCATTTGCAATTTAAAATAGAGCATTTTGAAATGCATCGTTTAAGAATCAAACAATTGGTTATCTGCAGTCATCAGAGATTTATACAGGACTAAGCTTGCAATAAACAGATTTATAAAGCAGGTAGCCCTGGTCCTTAAATCTGATAGGCTGAGTCTGTTGTCCAGCTGTGACATTATTGACAATAATGGACACATCTGATCGCCCCATATTCACATCAATGCATGCAATACAACACATTTTTCATAAATCATAAAATTACAGTGTCCAAGTTATGGAAAACTGTATGATTTTTATGATTTAAAATTACAGTGTTCTGTAATTTGGTAGTAATTAAAAAACTAAATTGAAGATTTTAAATTACTAGAGAAACTGGAATCCAGTTACTCAGTGATCACTTTAAAAACTGGACAGATTACTAGCACAAATGAAACTGGAAGAAATGAAAGGTTTGAAAGTGGAAGATATGAGATGGTAGCAGCAATGGATCTTGACCAGTGATTAAATGCACAAGGAACCATAACTTGAGTGGAAATTTTTATTGTATGCAAAATGTAATTAATTTGTACTTGTGCAATTCTCTGTGAGGTTTATTTAAATTTAAACATATTAAAATTAAACAAATTAAAATTAAAGAACTTTCTTTTTGAGGTGTTCCTTCAAGTCATTTAAGCCTTAATAGACTTATATTAAGCCTTATATTAAAAACCAGATATTGTTCATGGTGTTTTTACTGTGAATATTTTAACCTGTGGCATTAACAAGCAATAAATCCTCTTAATATATTTCAGTATGTAAATTTAAAACTAACAGTAAAAATAACAGTAACAGTAAAAATATTTTAATATACTAGAATACTGCCATGATAAAATTTACCCTTGTATGTACTATATCTAAATTTTTTAGCAACTCAACGATAACTTTTTATGTACTTATTATAGCATTAAATTCTATGATTCTATAATCAGCACTTGGTCCGGTACTTCAGCTGGGATGTGGCACTGGTCCAGATTAAGTCTGCTTTGCCAAGGCTGATCCAGTCTGCATAAGCAGGCCAAATATTTCTCTGTATCTAGGTTGTTATTTATAAGCTTGTTTCTTCATGTAGCTAAACAAAGTTATTTACGAAATAAATATCAGACTAATCTAGAACAGGGCAGTGATCGTTCCTTATGTATTAATTCATTTAACTCTCTATATTCTATATAAAGTCAACATTTTGTTGCTCTGTTAATGGGTTAGATTAGCTGATTTTTACTTTCAAAATGGAAACAAAGAAAATGCCTTGTCTGAGTGTCCTACAAAAAAAAATAATCAAACCAAGACTTAACTGACATACAGAGAAATATACACATGTTGCAGCAAGAAACAATGTTCCCCAAACTATTGTCACAAGAATACATATAATTATTTATATGCTAAAACTACTAAAGATACTGCCACTGTAAAATCAGAAAATAAGAAACACTAAATCAAAGCCTGTGTGTTGTGATAAAAGTTTGAAGACCCTGAACTAATAAGGTCTCTAATCTCTGGATTTTGGACTAACTGTATTTAAGAAAGTGCTTTAGTCAGGATAGTGCATTTGCGTACTGCAGCCAAGGACAGAGTGTGCTCTCTTTCTAAAATAATTTTTAAAAAATCAAAAGTGCTTCATGCAATCAAAATTTTTTTATCTTTACACGACTACAGACTTTCCTCCTGGTCAAAGAAATGCTCTTGACCCAGTTATTTCTTCACTGCTTCATTTCATGCTCAATATCTTTAATACACCAGAAGGAAAGCGCATGTTTTCAAAGTGTTGTCATGCACTTTTACAAAAACAACCATGAGACCGATATTGAAGATCAAGCTTTACCTAAACCTGAATTTATCACATATGCATATAACTAAGTATTTAAAGACCTACTGTAAATATAATATTGCATAAGAAGCATATAATGCTATGGATTAATTTGTAAAGCTCTCTACTATCTCTGTCTACTATCACATTAACCTGGTGTGTTATGGTAACACACATATCAGTATCATGTTCCATTAGTGTGTGTCTATGTGTCTGTGTGAGTTTTAAGTGGCGGGACTTCACAATCGCAAGATGGGATGGGGGGGGGGGGTGACTTATAATGTGAGAGTTAGGTGTGATGTAAAACTGTGATGTAAAAACTGTGATTTTACAAAATGCTTGACATTGTTTGTCAGGTGGCTGTGAAATAAAATTCATGAGTCTAAATTTCTTGAGGTACGGGTGTCGTTATCCTTTTTTGTAATGAAAAAGTGGCATAAACAAGGACATTTGTATTGAGAACTAGACTGAAATAAATGTCTTACATATATTTTAGACAGTTTCAGCACATTTAAGGGTTGTGGGCAGTAGAAACTTAGATAAAAGGCTTCGATCAAATATAATGAAAATATATATATATACATTTTAAATAAAATATATATGCATTCCAATTAAAAACATCTTTTAACTTTTTAACTGTGTATGTAAGTTTTACATGCAACAACGACAATCTAATAACGCCATTGCAGTCCTACTGTCACATACAGCCAGTACAGGACCTTTTACAGAGCTTTACATTTGTTTATGTTTAGCTGATTTTTACCTAGATGTAAGATCTAGATCATTTATGCATTATTGTGATTTGTCAGTGTTTCCACACTGATTTAAGATGCGGTTATAAGAAAAAATGTATTGCTTTTGCAGTTTTCTTGTAACTTTTGCATGCTAGCAAAACTGCTGCTGAATAAAATGTATTGTCTAACGATGACAAAATAATGTATCTTGTTTTTGTATCGTCTTCATAAATGTCAATAAGTAGTAGTATGTGGTATTGCATTATTTTTATAGACTTCAGATTTTATTGGTTATAATTTACACATTGTATTACAAATTAACAAAATGTTTTTATTTTATAAACCTGAAATTTTTCACTTTACTATTTTTTTACATTACAAATTACACTTCTGTGATAGTAGCATTAATACAGAAAAAATACATTGAGATCTTAGAGCAATGTTTGTTGCCTTAAAGATGTTATATTTTCCATGAATGCACATGCATGTATCAACAATGCAAAGACACATGCTGCACAAATTGCAAAGGCATAGCTGTGGAGAACTAAGGTATAGTACTGAACTGGACCTACAGTTCACAAAAAAAGGACTTGTGGAAAAAAAAGTAATAAATATAAAATTCAACTAAATTTGTTTGGAGGAAGAGTGAAACAAAATGACTTCTAAAATCACTTGGTATCCTCGGGGCCAAAATATATTTTAAGTTCGGTGAAAGGAAATAGCCACATTACAAAGTGAGATTTTTTTTTTTAGGATGTGTTATTGGGCCGAATTGCAGCTATGGATTTTATTAACAAATGAAATGATGCTGACAAGACAAAACCTAAAATATTGCTAGTTCATACTGTTTGTTATTTAATTAGGTCAAAGTAAATGTAAGAAACACTATGTTTTTTATCCATACTGTCTCAGCTTGTTTCTAATTTGGAGTTTTAATTAGTCAGAAGGGCGGCACGGTGGCTTAGTAGTTAGTACATTCGCCTCTCAGCGCTAGGGATTCCCGGTTCAAATCCCCATCTGGGTGGAGTTTCCATGTTCTTCCCGTGTCTGCGTGGGTTTCCTCCGGGTTCTCCGGTTTCCTCCCACAGTCCAAAAACATGGATCAAGTTAATTGAATTCTCCAAATTGCCCCGTTTAGAGTGTGTCTGTGTGAGCGAGTGTGTGCCCAGCGATAGATTGGCGCCCTGTCCTGGGTCTGTCTGCCCAGCACCCGAGATGTTCTCCCCTGGATGGGCATGGGGAACCCCACCGCGACCCTAATAGAGGATAAGCGGAAGATAATGAATGAATGAATGAATAATTAGTCAGAAATTATTTTGCCAGTTTATTTACTAAATTCGTATTGTTTTGCTGGTAAATATGAATTTGAGATGTTCATCGCTCTCAGCGGTAGATGGTTGATTGATGAATACATTAAGATTTCAACAACATCACCATAATACTGTAACACTGGAGCCTTGAGGGATTAATTAATGGATTATGCTAACTGTAAGAAATTGCAATTAAAATGTTTAACTGACTTTTGTATTGACTTAATAAAAATAATATAAACCTATTTTATTTAAGTCATTATGTAACAAATTGATCAGTTCATCAAAATCTGAACCTGTGTATGTGTAGTGAAAATAATTGTGGGACTAAAATGTTTCTACTTTACACATATATTTTAAGAGCGAGAGAGAATTAGAGAACAGAGGGGGCAGGAAAGAGGCCTACGAAGTGTTTCTTCATAAAAACAATGATCTTATAAATAACTCAGAGGTTTTCATACTCTTTACAAACACCAAGCAGCAGCTCGAGCTCAGTCTCTGCTTGGTTCAAGCAGCAACATTAGTGATTGGTGGCCAAGAGTTGTTAGTGCTATTGTGCACGAGGGAAACTTATATTTAGGTGATGTGGAAGTAGTTTTGTTTTTGTGGTAGTTTTTTTAATAAAGTTTCTTTTTTTTCCAAAAAAGACCTAAAAGCGACCAATTACATGTAAATGAACGTTTACATTTACATTTAGTCATTTAGCAGACGCTTTTATCCAAAGCAACGTTTACATCATAAAACCACGAACACTACAAAACATTTGCATTATTAAAATGGTGGAATTAATTTTTCAATTGGTACAGAATGTGTTTTATATGAATCTATACAGCACCTAAAGGAGTCCATTGCTTAATGTCAAGCTTGTAATACAAGATTCTGGTATCTTAAATAATTTTTTTAAGGATCGATACAGAACTATATACAACACATTTCTCATTAATCTGAAGGACATTTTGGCTATGCACATTACTTTCAAAGTCATTGAATAGCTCTTCACAAGTTTATAGTTCTAATAAAACCATTGTCTTTACAAGTACTTGCAAAACCTTAATTTTTAAGAGTGTGGGTCAGCTCTTTAGAGGAAGTGGTGGCATCTTGGCAATGTACACGTGTGTCCCATTTCAACTTCTAAAATAGGGGCATGTCCTGGAAAAATATTAAGCATGGGCGCTGCATTATCCTCTTTATTAAAGTTACTTGAGTTGCAGTAATTTTCTTTTCATGTATATCAGTTTGAGTGTAAAGAACTGCATATGGTTCAAGTGTGAATGCAGATTTCTTCAAATGTTAGATATTGTCCGGGGAACACCTTTGCTTTTTAGATCTTTAGAACCCATCTGCACTGGATATCTGAATATGTATGAATAATGTGGAGATTTTAAGAATGGTGTTTTGAAGACAGGTGTGCATGTCGCTCTTAAACTCTCTCATAGGGTCGCATCATCACCACCTCCACTTTTTTCCCCCTTTTTCACCCCAAGGTGAGCAGACGTTGGCTTCAGTGCTGCAATATAAGCCCAATACAAGCGCGCCCTCTATTGGTGCGTCCTAACTCCGGACTGTGCAGCCTCGTTCCGATTTAGGACGTGATTCGTGCGCATTCAATGTCATGTTTAGGCTATTTATATAGAGATCACATCTAGGTCGGATGTGAAGCACACTTACTAGGTCCCATAGGAGGTTGTTCACGTGCACAGCACCAAACTACAGCGTTTCTTTCTTGAACTCGGACAATTTGGAGCTTTTTACTAAGTGAGTGAAATGGAAATGCCAGGGAAAGGAAGCTTAACGCGTAGTTGTGTTGCACACGCAACAATAGAATTAGTAGATTTAAGGGATGGAATTGTGCCACGGTTCGTGCGTGCGCTCTGGAGTCCCGACAGTTGCACATTTCAACCTCAGCAGCAGAAACTCATACGTTTTGTAACAGACAGGTGTACCGGACTGCAGCAGCATTTCTTTCGCCTTGCCTTATTGCATTAGTGTTGTCGGCTCTGCACGCCTATGACGCATGATGCAGAGCCGCTTCGGTTCTATCTGTCTATAAATCCCACTTTAAAGCCACAGCGGAGTTAAGGCGCCGCGTTTCGGAGCTAACAGGCGTCTGGAAAGGCTTTGCGGCGCGTTGCGGGCTGCGGGCTGCGGGGCAGCTACTTTGGCGCGCGTATGCGTAAAAAGACAGCCGCGCGGTTTTAAGAGGAAAAAAGCGAGCGTACTCACAGCATCGTCTCTCCTCCACAGTGCTCCAGAATCGGAGTAAACATGGTAGTGGGTTCTCCTGCTTGTTCTGCCCGACTGCAGGCGGTCGAACTGATTCTCCTCTTTATTATTCCCCCTCAACTTCAATCATCCCGAGCTCACATTAAATCCAAAGTGGTCTCCTGGCTTCCCCGAGCTTTACCCATGACTCCTGATCCTGATCCAGCATCCAGAGCTGGAGAGCAGTGTTCACACACGCACACGCGCGCACACGCACACGCACACACCCGCACACTCTAACGCGCGCACACGGCAGCAGCAGAAGAAGCAGCAGGAGATCAGCAGAGCAGAGGCTGCAGGAGAAGAACCAAAAGCAGAGCATGAAGCGGCGAGCTCTCCTTTCTGAGAGCCCCCAAATTCGACTGAAGCTCATTTGTCACTCAGAGCAGCGCATCACATCCCTGTGCGCAAAAACAGAGACTGCTAAGCATTACAACAGCCGAGCTCCTAATGCAAGCAAACTCAATGCACCATACAGATCAGTAATGCCATAAAATCTGCAAACTTAAGCAAAATGTTGCTTTGAAATGTTTCTGTATGTATGCACATTTGTAGGTTTTTCTCTGACTACAATTAGGCTGCTTAAATGAGTTTTAAAGTTACACCTCCAAACAGGGCCACTCTAATTACATAGCACAGGGGAGCAGGGGTCGATTTTTATTCAGCAAATTTAATGATGAGGGATGTTTTTATTTGGGTAGATGTGATTCTGATTTAATTTATATATTTAGTCATTTTTTAAAGGTTAATAACACCAAAAGCATCGGAGCAGCATATCCTTTCTGAGCTAAAACTGGAACTAACTCTATAATTGGAGTACATTCAAATGTCACTTACTGGTCAGGGGGATGCTTCTAAAATAACTCAATTAATAATATATTTTTATGAATTGCACTTAACATTTGCATTTCAAATCATTTTGTGCAATTAACATTATTATATTGACTTAAGTGCATTTATTGACTAGATATATATTTTTTTTCATTCATTATCTCCCGCTTTATCCTCTAGTAGGGTCGCGGTGGGGTTCCCCATGCCCAATCGGGGAGAACGTTTCGGGCGCTGGGCAGATGCACTCAGGACAGGGCGCCAATCCATCGCTGGGCACACATTCGCTCACACACACACACACTCTACATGGGGCAATTTGGAGAACTCAATTGACTTGATCCATGTTTTTGGACTGTGGGAGGAAACCGGAGAACCCGGAGGAAACCCATGCAGACACGAGGAGAACATGGAAACTCCACCCAGATGGGGATTCGAACCAGAAATCCCTAGCGCTGAGAGGCGAACGTGCTAACCACTAACCCACCATGCCGCGACTAGATATATTTGATTTTTAAAAATAATAATAACTATTAAATTCCTTATTGAAGAAACAGGTCTTTTCAAAGTTTGAAATCCCCCAAAATTCAGCTAAAACACACACAAAAAACAATTAACAATGTCACCACTCAGCAGGATGGTTCTGGGTATGATTTCAGTTCTCATGTTCTTTGTAGTTTCTAGTTCAAGTCCAAATACATGCAAGTAAAGGAAGATTAGGATGCTAAATCACTTCAAGTATAAATGTGTGTGTGTACATGTATTCATCAGTGAGTTTATCCTGAGATGAACTGCCAACTTGAGCATTGCCCACCCACTGGAGTCATTTGTCCATTCATTAGAAGAAAAACAACCACCTGACAATTTTACTTACATTTGCAACATCTTCAAAAGATGATGTGTACACATTGCAAGATGTCTTTAGAAAGATGTACAGTATGTGAAAAAAAGTATGACATAGGTTTTGTATGTTTGTTGATGTGGTTTTGTATTCGGCATAAGCATGCCACTGTTTTCTGAAACTGAGAAAGGAGAGTTATTTTATACTATTATTATTATTATTATTATTATTATTATTATTATTATGCAAAGGGACTATAAAATCAAATGCTAAAAGTGTATTAATTTTGTCTCCCTGTCAATAATAACCTATGCTTCTCTTTACATGCCCTATATTAAAAAATCAGTATTTTGTTGTTGCCCACCCAAATGCCAACCCAAAAATAATGTACTAGTAGGCTTCTGTAGAAAATATATAAGCAAGTCACGTTATTGCTAGAAAGACATTAATTTTCTTAACTGCTTATTAAATTTTTGGTCATGGGGTTCTGCAGCCTATCCTCGACTCACTGCGCAAAAATGCACCCCAGATGCACTAGTCCATCACAAAGCATTAATCACTCACACAATGATTCATAATTATGCATTTAAATTATAAACAGATAGGTAGGTAATCTTATTCATTTTAATTTACCTGTGTATAATTCTTAATTAGTTACCAGAAACACCTCAGTAATTGTGAGGCAACATTTAACATTAACATTCTAAAACTGTTAAATAAAAAGAAAAAATATATATTTGTGTCAATAATCCCATATTGGATATACAGTTTTCAGAGAAAAATGTGTTGCAACTCTGGGGAGGACACGTGTGTAGGGTAAACTGCTAAAATTCCAAAATCATGGTTACTACGAATGTGGAATTCTTTAGTAAAATTTATTTGTAATACGAACAATTTTAGGAAATGAAGAAAAGATGTATTAATATACCAATAATGGACTCCAATTAATGTGAAAAAGGGCAAAAGTGAATAAAGTGACAGATAAGACATTGAATATTTATCATAGAGCATTGTCTGTTGTTTTCAAAATTATTTTAGCAGTCTTCACTGTATTTCTCGGCTGAGCTCCATGTGTTTCTGGTGTCAATTGCATTGCTGTTTTGATATCATATCTCATTTTTTATCCTGGAAACAAGCCATTTATTTTTATGTATCTAAAGAAAAGCTCAATTACAAATGTTTTAAAATGATCATTTAATCATTCTCATAAAGACCTACAAAAGTGTTGTGTTATTACAACTCTGCCAAGGTGCCTATACTTCAACTGAAAATGCTCTGGAGTTTTTTAACCACCCTCATCCAACTGCCCCCTGACAAAATCCTTGTTCCACTCCGCTTCAAGCCCAGCTCATCATCTGTGAACAATTATCCCCCCGCTCCAGACACCCTGACAAACAATGCAGAGTTCAGTTCAGTTCAGCCTGTTATTGGTGGGAGTACATGCACATGCACATTCATCACTTTATTGACTCCTGTTTTGTTTGTGCCCAGTGCAAGGTACTTCACAATTTCCTATTTGATAAACTCTAACCCCTTTTAACCTTATGCATTCATAGGCATATATTAGTGGATTTAGTGATGGACCTGTTGCAACCAAAGGCAATATCATCATCTTGTCATTGGTAGTTTATTTTAATCTATGCAGTCCGTGCCTCTCTTATTATTTATCTTTTCATACTGTCAAACTGTTATTTAGCCATATTTCTTGATATTTTACCTTTTCTTAGTTTCTTATCTAGGATCTTAATTCTGTGTATATATTTAACATAATGCTTTGATGTTTATTTCAGAAAATAAGAGTTCAGCAATGAACTGTTTCATACTCTTGTAATTACTCTGGTTTTGGTCATGCTGATTCCTTTCCAATGTATATTAGGCAATCAACCTCAGCTTATGCTTATGCTTATGCTTTAAGAATAAGTCTACCTACACCTGCCAATTGGACAGCCTTAGCCAACTGGCATTACCAAGGCCAAGGCATTACCTTACTCTTAGTCTCAAGACATGATCTGGTTATTAACCAAAGAGCTGTGGGGAAATGAGTTTTAGCCTAAGAACATTAGTCAGTTTAATATTCCTAAAAGATCAATGATGTGTAAATTAAACTAAAACTGCAATTATTTCTGCAGATTTTTTTTTTCATATTTGCTGCTTTCAACTATAACTAGTGGCCTGTGGCCACTGGATAAGTAAAGAGCCAGTCTTAATGCTCCCTATTTCACTGAGACAAATGGGTCTGATCTTTTTCAGATCTACCTTATCTTGTGGTCTGAATGCCAAGAGTTGTTGCTACAGGACCTGATGGATGAGGGGTGTTATAGCCCTGACAAAAGGTACTGGGTAGACTCCTGGCCCTTAACCTGCTTCTAATCTAGGAGTTTTATGCACACTACCCTGACCAGCCTGCTCTTGGACCATGGGGTTATTTACCTAGGTTGTGTCAGTGCTCTGCCTCCATGATCACTCAGGACGAGTAATGTTAAACCTAGACTGTCCTCTCACAGCAGTAACTATAACCTCTTGGCTCACTCTAATTCACCTAAATATTAAATGTGGTAAAATTGCTCTACTTTTGTGACTGATTCCCTGTCTCCATGTGCTATGTATTTAGCTTTCAGTATTTCTATCCACAGTTACCTAGCTTTGGCTGTTCACGCCGTTTCCAGTTTTTGTTCATTTCCAAAAGGCAGTTGTTGTTCAAATGTTTACAGTGGGAGGCAAAGAGTATTAGGTAAGTGTCGGGTCAATAATTTGCTCATATATTTGTACACATACTCATAACACTAATCTGAGGAAATTATTCACTGATTCTTCATCTTGTTAATTCGGGCTGTAAGGGTTGCTAGTGCCAAGTCCCTTTAAGCTTCCAGAGTGAGAGAGAGCCAATCTGGTTAGGTCTGATTACTTATTGAAATCACATGCACTCCTGCCTTTTTAAGTGGAGCAATCTGACGTCTTAATTCTTTCTGCATGTCAGCAGACTGGTACGGTACACTCTCCTAAGGACTGTTCCTCTCTTTTAACACCCTGTGTTTAATGCCTGGTGCTGAAAATGCCTGGTGCTATTTGGCAACTTTGGCATCAGACTGAATATAGCAGATCTGCTACAGTTATATAGTGTGCAAAATAATAGATTTCGAATGAATCATATAAAACATGATTGGCATTATGTTGTTTATGTAACAGTAAGACAGTGAAAAACATCGGACAAGACAAAGACAAATGCCTTTGAAAATGTCTGTCTTGTTAATGTATGTTGGTGTTAATAAGTACACATATCAGTATTAATAAGTACCCCTATGCTATTACTTGTACATGATTTAATGAAACGTGGTACTAATGTTTTCCTAATGTATTCACACATAACATAAAAGATTTCTGAAAATCTGAAGCAAACCTAACTGTGCCTAAATTCTAAGCTTTTTCAAAGAACTGTGGAGCTTTAAATGAATTGGTTTACCTTTAATTATCGGGATGGGTAAATAGATTTGGTAATTTCCATGTCATTGTTAATTTTTGAATTAAACTAACATTTAAATGTGGTCTAAACTTTATTTATCTTTTTTTTGTGTAGATCTTAGCTACTCTAATACATTTAGTGATTTTTTTTCCTTGCTAAATTGTTCCATGGGGATCGAGTGTTCTGAAGCAGCCTTTCCCATTAAGGATACATAAACTCCCCGACAGGTCCTCTTCTTTTTTAATATCACTCACAATAAGAGAACAAGGAAACAATAAAAGCTCAGTAATGAGCACATCCATAAAGAACTGATTAAAACCATGATAGCCTCAATTATTTCCCATGACACATAATGCACCTTAAAATAAATAAACCAATCCCTTGGTTTAAATTAATACCTAAAGTGTTAAATGTGAGCCAAGCAGAACCTGATCAGTTTTAATAAATCCTAAGGGACACAAGCTGTGTTCTGCTTCACTCCACAAAGTTTGTGAACCTTTAAAATGCACCAGTGCCTCATAAAACAGGGTTTTCTCTTATCCAGGTCAGCATAACCACACGTTCTGCTTAAGAACTCTTGAGTGTGGTAATCAGCAATTTAAACTAAATTGAGAGGATTATGCAAAAAAAACTTTTCAAAGTTTTCAATATTCCATTGTGATTTGCAGATAAAATACATCATTTGTGACATCATTTAATTTGCATACGAAATGTGCAAAAATTAATGTAAAATGTAAAGATGGAGTGAAGGTTGTAATGCAGCACAAATAAATAAAAAAATAATATGTTAAAACCCTGTACGATTTGTTGGCCATCAAAAGAGCCGTACCTTACAATCGAAGGACATAAGCACAAATTCCTATATATATATATATATATATATATATATATATATATATATATATATATATATATATATATATATATATATATATATATAAAATCCTATAATAATAACTCTGGGTGGAGTTTCCATGTTCTCCCCGTGTCCCCGTGGGTTTCCTCCGGGTTCTCCGGTTTCCTCCCATAGTCCAAAAACATGGATTAATCAATTGAGTTCTCCAAATTGCCCCATATAGAGTGTGTTTGTGTGTGTGAGTGTGTGCCCAGCGATATATTGGCACACTGTCCTGGGTGTGTCTGCCCAGCGCCCGAAACGTTCTCCCCTGGATGGGCATTGGGAACCCCCCCACGACCCTAATAGAGGATAAAGCGGAAGATAATGAATGAATGAATATATGCAATGTTAGACTGCTCCATATCAATAAATAAGCATTTAAATATCCAACAGCTTAATGAGAAATGAAGGTTGAGTGTTCCTATACTTAAGGCCATATAGTGTAGTGTGCATTTCAGTGATTAGCACTGTTCTCAGTGCACACTTTATGTATGATTTTGTAGATGGATGTGTAGCATGGCATTAGAAGAGCAGCAATCCGAATGGCAAATGTGGTTCTGCCTTGGGGGAGCTAAGAATTCCTGCATTCTCCTCTCTGGATTATGTATATGGTGCAGGGTGTAATGTCACACGTAAGCACAATGGAATTGTATCATGTTTTTGATGAAATGCAAAGCTACTGCTCTCATAGAGCTAAAGAAAGAAAATGGGAGCACAGCATGGTAAGGTTAGGGCAATTAATGAGCTGTACAGTACAACAGCAGGATTTATAACAACAATAAATAGATTTTTTACATTTCTAATCACGATTTCACAATAATATAAGCTGTTGTTAAAATCTGTAAATGTAAATAATTTATTTAATTTCTCACACTGTCTGGCTGCTAAGGCATAACACATGTCTCCTAAATTCTTAGTTTAGGCTCTGTTGAAATTGGATGACAGGCTTGGATGATAAAAATCCAATCAATGCTAATGTGTTTTAACTGCATTCCTTCATAGTAACATAAATGGCAGGTGATTTTTTTCTTATGTAATTAATGTAATTTAATGCATCTACTAAAAATTAAAGTGTATTAACACATTATTTAACATTTAATTAAAAAAATTATTATGTTTTAAATAATTTAACTGATTTGACTGTCATGTTACACCCCTGGTAAGTAGATGATTGCAATAAATATTAGCGATTACTTTACTAAATGACAAAGACAGAGAACACTTACACATGCAGACAGGCAGACCAAACTCAAAACGGCGATAAGTGATAAACAAATGAAAATAAACAGGAATGGATGAAATGTAACAGGTGCCTAGAGCACCTGTCACCGGTTTTGCTGTTCTTCTGTTCTTTTGAGTTAATTAACTTTCATTGGTCGTTAGTTTAGTTTATTAACTCGTTCTTGTCATTGGTTTGTTTTGTGCACGTGGTCGGGTGTCTTTTTGTATTTATTCTCTGTGTTCCCCTTCCTCTGTGCTCGTCGTTAATTTTATGTTCACGCACATTAGTACCTCTGTGTGATTTGGTTAATCTGCTACCTGCGTGCCTGGCTCCCTTCTGCGCATGAAGGCGCAAGCGGCTCTGCGCTTCATTTGCGCAGCCGTCTTGAGTCCGAGGTAGGCGTGTGTGACAGAACGACGTTCCTGTCAATTTGGGGAGTCCAGAGCCCAGGTATGCCTTTTTAAAATTTTCCGTTGCGGGGGCCGTATACTCTCGTACACGCGGCGCCCTCCGTCGTGTCCGTGAGTACGCCGGTATGTGCAGCGCGCCGTCCCGGAGCCGTAAAGACAGGCTCTAATACTATGGCTTCGGAGTGGTACGACTCCAATGATGAGTTTATTTGAAGGTATGGGTATGAGGCGCTCTGCGCAGAGGAGGGTCTCGATCTGGTCGAGATCTCCGATGATGAGGAGTTCTGGACTGACGCCCCAGTCCAGTTTGTGAAGTCCCCCGTTGCGAGATCCAGACGCGGTGTGCGCCGCTGCTGAGCTCGATACGTGCACTGCGGGGCAGTCACGTGACGCGTCCGCGACGTGTCAGGGTCGCGCTGCGAGGGGACGTTACCGGAGCTACTGCTGGTGTCTGTTAATGTAGAGGAGTGTGGTGTGAGTGTGATGAATCCCCCTGTCTCGTCTGTCCAGTTTGTCTTCCCCGTTCTCCAGGGGCCGCACGCCGCCCAGCCCGTTCTCCAGCGGCCGCACGCCGCCCAGCCGGAGCACCAAGGGCTGCACGCCGCCCAGCCCGAGCACAAGGGGCCGCACGCCGCCCAGCCGGAGCACCAGGGGCCGCACGCCGCCCAGCCCGTTCTCCAGGGGCCGCACACCGCCCAGCCAGTTCTTTAGGGGCCGCTCACCGCCCAACCCGTTCTCCAGGGGCCGCCCGCCGCCCAGCCCGTTCTCCAGGGGCCGCCCGCCACCCAATCCATTCTCCAGGGGCCGCACGCCGCCGAGCCCGAGAACCAGAGACGTCCACGTCACCCTGCAGCCAGAGGGCGTCCAGGTCGCTGCGCAGCCAGAGGGAGTGGCCCACTCCTCGTCTGCCGAGGGCGCCCACCGGACCACGCAGCCAGAGGGCACTCACTGGACCATGCAGCTAGAGGGCGTGGCCCACTCCACGTCCGCCACTCCGCGTCGCCACGCAGCCAGAGGGCATCCACCGGATCACGCAGCCAGAGGGCGTCCACCGGACCCTTCCTCTGTGCATGTCGTTAATTTTATGCTCACTCACGTTAGTACCTCTGTGTTCCGGTGCGCACAGCCCGAGGGCGTGGCCCACTCCGCGTCCACCGGACCACGCAGCCAGAGGGCGTCCACCGGACAACGCAGCCAGAGGGCGTCCACCTCTGTGCACGTCGGACCACGCAGCCAGAGGGCGTCCTTCCTCTGTGCACGTCGTTAATTTTATGTTCACTCACGTTAGTATCTCTGTGTTCCGGTGCGCACAGCCTGAGGGCGTGGCCCACTCCGCGTCCACCGGACCACGCAGTCAGAGGGCGTGGCTCACTTCTGATCCGCCGAGGGCATCCACCTGACCTCACAGCCAGAGGATGCTCTCCACGCCTCGTCCGCATAGAGCGTCCACCTCAATATGCAGCCAGGGGGCAAACCCCACGCCTCATCCGCAGAGGGCGCCCACCTAACTGCACAGCCAGAGGTTGTTCTTCACGCCTCCCCCGCAGAGGGTGTCCACCACGTCGCGCAGCCAGAGGGCCCCTACCGCGCCTTGTTCTTCGGGTCAGGCCACCAGAAGGCAAGCCTGGCTCAAGGAGGACGGAAGACCCCCCCCCCCCACTTTTATTTTTTTTCTTGGTCGCATCCCTCCGTTGCGCAACCGTAGGGGTGGGGGTACTGTGCCCCTACTGTGTTCTTTTAAGTTAATTAACTTTCATTGGTCGTTAGTTTAGTAAATTAACTCATTCTTGTCATTGGTTTGTTTTGAGCACATGGTCGGGTGTCTTTTTGTATTTATTTCCTGTGTTCCCTTTTCTCTGTGCATGTCGTTAATTTTATGTTCACTCACGTTAGTACCTCTGTGTGTTTCGGTGTCACTACACCTTTAATAAAGCCTGTTAATCTGCTACCTGCATGCCTGGCTCCCTTCTGCGCATTAAGGCGCTGCGGCTCTGCGCTTCATTTGCGCAGCCGTCTTTAGTCCGAGGTAGGCGTGTGTGACATGAAAACCAAAACAGACCACAAATATGGCACTTCTGCCAAAAACATACCACAGCTCCAAATATGAATCTAATAAAAACACCATATGTAAATAACATTAAATATAACTTTAATATATAACATTAGTTATGAATACCATTAATCAGCTTAACTTCAATGTCAACTAAAAAGAAATATATCAATGTTGTATATATTTGTGTTTCAATTACACACAGACAATGATGTGATACTTTAATTCTTAGGTTTTTCACCCTGAATTTGAAACATTATACAATTCTTATACACATGATTTCTAAAAACTTAAAAGGGAATTAGTGGGTTTGCGTAATGCGCATAACATGGTGAATAGTGCGGTCATTACCAGGCCCAAATGCATTAGACAAACAGGAGACAAACCACAGGAGACAAATAATTTTTATATGCATTTAAATTTGGAGCACCAACATCATACAGAGCACTTGGTAGAAAACTTTTTTTTTTCGGGAGAAAACATATTGGGTGCTGGCAGATACAACCAGGACAGGGCAGCAATCCATTAAAAAACTTAAGGTGCTACATCTACCATAGCACTGAGTTATTCCTCAGAGATCATACATAAAAAATGTAAAAGAAAGCTTAGTTGGTCTAAGATTAGTATGATCTACAAAAGATAGGGTCAGCCACTAACAGTGAGCAGGTAGCATGCATGTCTTATGGCCCACTGCCTTCTTGGGTATTAATTAACAAACATGATCTTGCTCTGGGCAGCACAGTGGCATAGTGGTTAGCATGTCTTTGGTGTATCTGTCCTGGGTGTATCTGTCCAATACCTGAAATGTTCTTCCCTGGAAGTAGGAGGATTAAGCGGATTATTATCATATGTGATGAGATGAGATAATATCACGCTCTGGCTTTTGGGTATTGATTAATACATATCATTGCTAAAGCACCCCTGTCATGTGACATCTTAGACAGCCACCCACATTAACCAATGTCCCAAATAATAATAATTATTACATAATAATAATTGCACCATCCGGTTTCCTCCCACAGTCCAAAAACATGGAACAAGTTAATTGAGTTCTCAAAATTGCCCCCTGTAGAGTGTGTCTGTGTGAGTGAGTGTGTGCCCAGCGATGGATTGGCGCCCTGTCCTGGGTCTGTCTGCCCAGCGCCCGAGACGTTCTCCCCTGGATGGGCATGGGGAACCCCACCGCGACCCTAATAGAGGATAAGCGGAAGATGATGAATGAATGAATGAATAATTGCACCAAATAGATTGTGAAAACAGACCGCCATGGCAAAAAAGTCTTTTGCAATGGGTCACATTATAGTTTGTGAATAAATTTAGAATTAAAAAAAACATGGTATAACCATTTTGGGGATTATGTAATTACAAAATATACACATTAATAGCATTCTGTATTATTTATTAAAAAAAAAAACATGTACCATATTTTTCATAATCATAAAAATGAAAGAAAGAAATGATAATGGATGCATCGATGCAGTAAAATGCAGTCGTAGATAAATTTTTTGATGATAAAGTGTCCATTTAACATAAGACATCTTTCCGATAGAAAGTGGGATTGTTAACGTTAGTAATGATAATGTTAATGCCGCAAATTTAGAGATTAAATTTTGCAGTAATAGTTTGTAAAATGACTTTTTACATTTGTACAAAATTAATTAAACTTTGGTAAAAAAAAAAATTGTCTAAAATACAATAATTTAGCTTGACAATATTTCAAATTAACATTTCATGTTATAGGGTATTGAAATATGTGCAAGTTAGTTAAAGTGTAATTGTTCGTTATTATAATTATAATAATTATTATTATTATTGTTATTAATTATTATTATTATTATTATTACCACCCCAATATTAGCTTCATCTGTGTATCTGTTTGTCTGGTAAAAAGTTTGCAAGTGCTATCTCACCCATCTCCCGTTATCCGATTAAGCTGAAACTTTGCACAATTGTTCATCGTCTATGACAACACATGAATCAATCAAAAAAATTGCACATTATCCTGTACTGGGGGTTGGGGGGAGGTTGGGGAGAGCGTTTCGGGCGATGGGCAGATCCATCACTGGGCACACATTAACTCACTCTCTCACACACACACACACACACACACACTATATATATATATATGGGGCAATTTTAGAGAACTCACTTGACCTTGATCCATGTTTTTGGACTGTGGGAGGAAACCGGAGAACCCGGATGAAACCCACGCGGACAAAGGGAGAACATGGAAACTCCACCCAGATTGGGATTCAAACCGGTAATCCCTAGCGCTGAGAGGCGAACGTGCTAACCACTAAGCCACCGTGCTGCCCGAAATTAATCAACTAATTAGTGGTAATTATTCAATTTTGTTTTCTATGGATAAATTACACATTTTCTACCAAATTTTATACTTCACAAGCAGAATTGATTTAGGATAAAGTAATTTAATACGACATAGGGGTGGTTTTAACAATATATTGTTTATATTTAGCTTGTTTTTAGTTATTTTTCGGTTTAAAACTGTCGTGTTCATATTGCGACAGATTTCAATTGTTATAAACGCGCGGCAAAATGACGGTGCTGAAGTCAGCCAATCAAAATCTTCTTGAAAAATCCAGATCCCGCCCATGAAATAAATAGCCTGCTGTGGCCCCGCCCTCTTTACCGATTGTTCTGCAGACAGGAGTCGGTGCTTTCGGAACTTCGCTTTTATCAGTGAATCCGCTCCTCTGTACGACCTCCCTCACCCTCAGACTGTACAGTAAGTTTATTATCGACATGTTGCAAACTTTAGAAAATACACAACGTTTATAAAGTGGAACTCACCCGAGAAAAACCTTCCAAGTGTTTGGAGGTTAATGCTAACTGTCTGACATGCTAGCTGAAAGTAGCAATCGTTCCTCACATCGACTCTGTAAATGCACTTCTCCAATGTACTGTCGGTGTTTTCTTTATTTATTAATATTATTTTTTACACTTTTTTTCTATAATTGAGAATCTGTAGAATAGCAGTGTAGCGTTTGCTTTCGAATTGGTATTATTCCTGGCGTTAGCAGAACGAGCTAGCAGATGTGTTAGCATGAAAAAAACACATTCATCCGTTTATACATCAGAACACAGCTTTATTTAACAACACAGAATTAATATTCTGAACATCCCAGAACCTGTGGGCAAATACAATAGAGACAAAATGCGAGGAAATAAGCAATGTTTATTTTCTGGCTTTACATTTTCCACTGATTCAGGGAGGCGAGTTTTACGGTTTAATCGGTCAAACTATCACGCTGTGTGCTTCACAGGTTTATTTTTTATGTTCTCGATGCTTTTTAGCTGTGATCGACCAAATATACAATACAGTTTTACATAACGGCGTTGACTATTGTCATTTTACACGACCTAACGGTTTATATATTTATTTCTTATCAAATAAAAGATATTCAAACGTCAACTTCTCTACTGTTTAAAATGCAATTCTGACGCCGCATGATACTGCATTGCCTTGTTTTAAATTAAATCAGTAATCCATTATTTCATTATTATTAAGAAACGGACACAGGTCTGTACCTTTTCGTTTACCAAGATTTTTCGTTTGTTTGACATTAAGACTGATTAAAAACTGACTGACTGGATTTTAAAGGACATGTTTGTCTAGATGATTACACTGTACAGTCATGGCCAAAAGTTTTGAGAATGACACAAATATATTTTCACATGATCTGCTGCCCTCTGGTTTTTATGTGTGTTTGTCAGATGTTTATCACATACAGAAATATAATTGCAATTATATTATGAGTAACGAATTATTAGTAATGCAGCATGTCAATATTTGCAGTGTTGACCCTTCTTCAGAACCTCTGCAATTCTCCCTGGCATGCTCTCAATCAACTTCTGGACCAAATGCTGACTGATAGCAGTCCATTCTTGCACAATCAATGCTTGCATTTTGTCAGAAGGTTTTTGGTTGTCAACCCGTCTCTTGATGAATGACCACAAGTTCTCAATGAGATTAAGATCTGGGGTGTTTCCAGGCCATGGACCCAAAGTCTCTGTTTTGTTCCCTGAGCCATGTAGTTATCGCCTTTGCTTTATGGCAAGGTGCTTCATCATGCTGGAAAAGGCATTGTTGATCACCAAACTGCTCTTGGATGGTTGGGAGAAATTTCTCCTGGAGGACACTATTATTTATTCATGGCTGTGTTTTTAGGCAAGACTGTGAGAGAGCCGATTCCCTTGGCTGAGAAGCAACCCCACACATGAATGATTTCAGGATGCTTTACAGTTGGCATGAGACAAGACTGGTGGTAGCGCTCACCTCGTCTTCTCAGAATAAGCTGTTTTCCAGATGTCCCAAACAATCGGAAAGGGGATTCATCAGGGAAAATGACTTTACCCCAGTCCCCAGCAGTCCACTCCCTGTACCTTTTGCAGAATATCAGTCTGTCCCTGATGTTTTTTCTGGAGAGAAGTGGCTTCTTTGCTGCCCTCCTTGAGACCAGGCCTTGCTCCAAGAGTCTCCGCCTTACAGTGCGTGCAGATGCACGCACACCTGCCTGCGGCCATTCCTGAGCAAGATCTGCACTGCTGGTAGCCTAATCCTGCAGCTGAAACACTTTTAAGAGACAGTCCTGGCCCTTGCTGGTCTTTCTTGGGTGCCCTGGAGCTCTTTCTAGCTGCAATACTGTTCCCTGTTAGGCCATTTTTGTGCAGTACAATGATAAATGCACGTGTTTCTTTAGAGATAACCATGGTTAACAGAAGAGAAACGATGATGAAAAGCACCAGCCTTCTTTTAAAGTGTCCAGTGGTGTCATTCTTACTTAATCATGACAGATTGATCTCCAGCCCTGTCCTCATCAACACCCACACCTGTGTTAATGGAGCAATCACTGAAACGATGTTAGCTGGTCCTTTTAAGGCAGGGCTGCAATGAAGTTAAAATGTGTTCTGGGGGATAAAGTTCATTTTCTAGGCAAATATTGACTTTGCAATTAATTGCTGTTAAGCTGATCACTCTTTATAACATTCTGGAGTATATGCAAATTGCCATTATAAAAACTGAAGCAGTAGACTTTGTAAAAATTTATATTTGGATCATTCTCAAAACTTTTGGCCATGACTGTATAGCCACTTTACAATTAGCAAACTGAAAGTATGGTCAGAAATTCCGTCCATCCATTATCTTCCGCTTCATCCTATATTAGGGTCACGGTGGGGTTCCCCATGCCTATCCAGGGGAGAACGTTTCGGGCGCTTGGCAGATACACCCAGGACAGGGCGCCAATTCATCGCTGGGTACACACTCACTCATGCATACACACTCTATATGGGGCAATTTGGAGAACTCATTTGACTTGAACCATGTTTTTGGACTGTGGGAGGAAACCGGAGAACCCGGAGGAAACCCACACGGACACAGGGAGAACATGGAAACTCCAACCAGATGGGGATTCGAACCGGGAATCCCTAGTGCTGAGAGGCGAATGTGCTAACCACTAAGCCACAATGCCGTCCTGGTCAGAAATTCTAAGGTTTAAATATACAAAGGGTTTCCACTTAGTGTAACTGTCCTTTATTTAATCATAAATTTACAAGACAATTGGTATAAAATAATGCAAAATCCCCTTTTGATATTAATATGTTCAGCCCATCCCCAAATATATAGTTGTTTTATTGTTTATCGTATATTTTGTGTTTTAACTAGTTCATGTAATTTATTAGTGTAATTATTTATTTAGTAATTTAGATGCACATTACTGAACACAGAGAAAAAAGTTGTTTGCCTGTAACTGGCTATGAAAGTTTTGTAAACAATGAATGACCCCACTTTGTTTTTTTTTTTGTTTTGTTTTTATTCTAGACATGAAAAGAAGGCTGTCTGAGGAAGAGTGTGATCCACCATCTATGGCAGTAAAACTCTCCACATCAGAGGTAAAATTTGCATTCTTGTGGTTTTCTGTATGGAAGAGAACAAGATTAACATGTCAGCCTAGGACAAAACAGTAACCAACATCACGCTTCTCTCCTGCTGAACTGTGATGTGTATTTATGGCTGCCATTTGGAAGCCAACAATTGAACTCCTAACTCAGAAACCAGTCAGTCAAATAAGATTATTTAAGATGTATATGTTTTCAATTACTTTACTGTCAATTGTTTTAGAGTTGAATGTACCTGATGGAATGTAAAAATAAATTGTTGATTTTTATTAAATTAACTTTAGTAGTTGGCCCTTTTAAGATCTTTTATTTTGCATCAGATTCTCATTTGGAGTTCATTTGTGTGCTTTAAAACTACAAAAGTTCCTTATAAGTAAAGTTTTTTTTTTTTTTCAATCAAAAACATGCTTAAATGCATAAATGTTAGCAAGAAAGTGTGAATGTGAAGTAAGGGAAAAAAAGTTATATACTTTTGTTAATTTATTAATTACTGCTAATAGTTTAATCACTTGTGGCGTTATTGACTTCCTTACATACATATCAGTGCGTGACATACAATACATTATTTTAAACTGTTTACTATAAATTGAAATACAAATTAATATTAACAGTAAGCACATTCTTGATAAGCCCTAAGCCTGTTTCGGCTGTTGTCTATGAATTCTGTTGTGTAATTTTTTGATTGTTTGAGAAACTGGTATCCTGGCTAGGAATGAGACTTTAACCCTTCATTGACCCTTTATGTTTATTTTAGATTCAGCTGATGATCTCACAAGAAGTGCAGCCCGTAATGGAACAGTCTGACAAAATGATGAAAGCTCTGATGGAGAGAATTCATGAGGTGGATAGTGAACCCAGGTATGATACAAGAATCAAGAAGCTTGAGGTATGTACATGACCACCTAATGCTGTCAATAATAATACTTTGCATGGCCATCAGTATGTGGACATCAGATGATCAAGTTCATGCAAAGTGTTTAACCATGATGGACATTGAAGTTGTAAAGTTTTTGTGACCTTTTTAAAAAAAATTCATGAGAGTTTAGTGTTCTTTGGGTAACCAATAAAAAATATTCGCCTTATGTTTGTTGGTCTTCGCATACTCCCATATGCTCCTCGCTCCCATAGAGTGCAGTGTCTTCACTCACACAGGTGGTGTATCATCACCTTGGTGCTCTCTGCAGGTCAAATCATTTTCGCGAAGCTCGCATGTTACACGTTCTTTAGCTGTGTGAAGCGTGAAGCTCCCACAGTTTTGATGATTTAAGCCATTTTTAAGCTTTTGTTTCTGCGTCAGCCATGTTTCATTTGTAGAGTTTATTAAACTTTGTTAAACTTGTTCTGCTCTGCCTCATTCCGTTCAACCCAATATTATTATTTTTTCAGCGTTATTGAAGCGCTACAGGTGATGTAAGCGGTTCAGACAATGCGAGTAACGTGTAAATCGTGTGACACTATAGATCGATAATGAAATTTGTTGTCGACACTTTTCATAATCGATTTTCATTAATTTTATCAATTTGTTGTTGCAGCCCTAGTGCGAGGGGGAAAAAAACCAAACCAAATATTGTCATAATATTTGGACGATAAAAACTGGATTAGCTGGTGCTTGTTTTTATCGACATGGCACACAGTTTAAGTTTTAATAATTTAGTAAACAACATCTTAAAACCATAAAGCATTAAAATGGTGCATCGATCTATTATTACTAATAATATCTGTAAACAGTAAACCATTTAGGACATTAAGAAAAACATGTAGCAAGCATGTAATATACAGCGATCTATGTTTGTAGTGCACGCATGCTCAATGCAATGTCATATATATGTTGACTATTCTCAGCTTTTGTCCAGTTTCAACCATTTCAAGCATCGCTGCAGATTCTAGCCAGCTCTTGTAATGTAAAGCAAAGCACTTGTAATGCAATAATGAAGTGAATTATGGGTTGCAAAAGTATTCATACCCCTTGAACTTTTCCATATTTTGTCACATTACAACCACAAACATAAATATATTTCACTGGAATTTAATGTGAAAGACCAACACAAAGTGGTATACAATTGTGAAGTGGAATGAAAGTTATACATGAATCAACAATTTTTTTACAAATAAAAAACTGAAAAGTGCGATGTGCAAAATTATTCAGCCCCCTTTTCCCTG
>JAFMOD010000594.1:125505-141806 GCA_019802435.1 Corydoras maculifer | reverse complement strand
CACAAAGTATTGACTCAGGGGGGCTGAATAATTTTGCACATCGCACTTTTCAGTTTTTTATTTGTAAAAAAATTGTTGATTCATGTATAACTTTCATTCCACTTCACAATTGTATACCACTTTGTGTTGGTCTTTCACATTAAATTCCAGTGAAATATATTTATGTTTGTGGTTGTAATGTGACAAAATATGGAAAAGTTCAAGGGGTATGAATACTTTTGCAACCCACTGTAATTTATAGACAATTCAAACATTTATCTATTATTAGGATAATTAGAAAAGCAACCTCCTGTTACATCCATTTGTGATTTTCAGTCTGGTCTTTTTCTTGTTGCAGAAGGGCATTTGAAAAAAAAAAAAAAAGCTTTCTCATTAGCCATTAGTTTTCATAGACCTTTTTTTTAAATAGCTGTAGAAACTTTGTTTCTCACTGTTCATTGTTTTAAAATAAAAAATTAATTCAAGATAATATTTAATAATCCCCATCTGGGTGGAGTTTCCATGTTCTCCCCGTGTCTGCGTGTGTTTCCTCCGGGTTCTCCGGTTTCCTCCCACAGTCCAAAAACATGGATCAAGTTAATTGAATTCTCAAAATTGCCCCATATAGAGTGTGTCTGTGTGAGTGAGTGTGTGCCCAGCGATGGATTGGCACCCTGTCCTGGGTCTATCTGCCCAGCGCCCGAGACGTTCTCCCCTGGATGGGCATGGGGAACCCCACCGCGACCCTAATAGAGGATAAGCGGGAGATAATGAATGAATGAATAATATTTAATGGTCACGTGTCTACCTACTTATGGCCATATACCAATATACAAAATCCAGTATCCGATGAATTCATTGTAATGATTTTTTTTCCCTTTGCAGTCACATGTCAAGAAAGTAAAACGAAGAGGGGACATGGTGTTCTCGTATATACGGAAACATGGAAATGTGGATCTGCTTCAGAACCATGTACAGGAACTTTTTGTTTTTTCCTGACAGTAGTGACATAAACTGCACAGCAATTGTATGTTAACAGTTTCCCTTTTTTTTTTTAAAGTTGCTTTGATATTTCTTATAAGCAGCTGTAAAGTATAGAGAAAAACAAAATGAACTGGATTCAATGTTTGGCCATAAGCCAAACTTAATATTGTATGTTTCAATTAATTACATTCTGCCAACAAGTCAATTGTCAGCACTTAAGGGCTCTCTGTTTTTCAGCTTGTTCCATGGTCCATATATAGGGGAACTCTATTCTATAGCTCTAAACTGCCACAGTGTAAAATTGAAATATTAACTTGATAATTCCTGACTAAATACTTATTTATTGCAGTAGGATATTTAAGGTGTTTTTATAATTTAGTAAATATTTAGTTATTTATTTCAGATAAATGAACACAGTCTATTTAAGAATATAGACCCATTTTTGGATACTTCATGACCTAGATTTAATTTTGAGTGGCTAAAGCTGTCATTTTTATGACACCTCTTTACAAGTTGCCTTTTTTCTGCTACCCTGCCATACAGGCCAGTTTTGTAAAGCTTGTTAGATGTTTGTCAAATACACAGGCTGACAGATCCCCTCAAACAGACTGGTTACTTGAAAGCTTTTATGAGCAACATCCATCTGGCTTGGCTATTCAGTTTGAAATAATCTCCAAATCTTGCCTCCATGTTGGTGATGCCATATACCTTCCACTTCATGAAAATGCCTTTAATGGCCCTTAAAAGGGTTGAGCCAATCTTAAATTGTGCATGTTAAAATATTAATATCCATCCATCTATTATCTTCCGCTTTATCTTATATTAGAGTCGCGGGAGGTTCCCCATGCCCATCCAGGGGAGAAAGTTTTGGGTGCTGGGCAGAAACACCCAGGACAGGGCACCAATCTATCACTGGGCACACACACAGACACACACACAAACACACTCTATATGGGTCAATTTCGGGAACTCAATTGACTTGATCCATGTTTTTGGACTGTGGGAGGAAACCAGAGAACATGGAGGAAACCCACGCGGACACGGGGAGAACATGGAAACTCCACCCAGATTGGGATTCAAACCGGGAATCCCTAGCGCTGAGAGGTGAACGTGCTAACCACTAAGCCACCGTGCCATTGTTTGTCTCAGTAGGGCAGTGTATGATAACTTTTTTTTTTCTCTTAGGGACACTGGATTTGTAATCTACTGTCTCACCTGTAAATGGACTATGGACACATAGGGTCATTTAATGACATTAAACTGGTGGTGAATGCTGCGTGTTGTATAAATGCGCCGGTCTTTTAATTTGGTTTAAAAACTATCCTAATCAGGCCTTGGTTGTCAAAACTCAGAGAAAAGGACGTTAGTCTTGTTTGTTTATTTAGTTCTACATAAAGTTTTGTTAGGCAAAAATAATCCTGTTCAGATGTACATTTATTGATTTATTTTGCTTTTACTTTGATAGTACAGCATTATTAAACACAAGGTACTTTCCTGAGGGTGCTTATGTCTAGCCTTCAAGTAAGGGTCAACTTGCATCACCTTCCTCATCAGTCCACTTTGCCTTGTTACTTGTGAAGTGATTGATTGCAATGTCACTATTAGATTTCCTCTTCTAAGCTTCTACCAGTAATTGGTGAAAACAGCCAGCCTTAGAACACTAACAGCGAGGTTATGTTTATACCTCATTTCGACCTTCTACTCGCAATGGTTGTTAACTGTGATCGTTTACCTCCTAGCTTTCAGCTGGTTGTCAAAATAGCATTTCTCACTGAGCTCAGGCTGTAGATACTGCATTCACCCTAAACAATTCTATTGTTCCTGCGCTAATTGGAAGAGGTCCTGGATGGATGAAGGTAGTAGGGTCTAACTTGCAATTGGGCCCTGTTTTATTAATTGCTGTGTTGTGATCATTTTATTGATATGGGGTGTTAACAAAGCTGTTAAATATTTGCTTTGGTAATTTTCATGGTAAACCATATAGATTTGAATATAATGAGTCTTAAGTCTTTGAACATGATGTTTTTTTTGTAAGGACCCACAATAATTACACACCCACCCTCAAATAACATCTCTCATCCTCCCCCATTCTGGGCCATTACCATGTTTACTACACTGAGGTATCTGCTGAAAGCTGTGTTGTAATGTGAAAATGCATTTGTACATAAACCTGCATGAAATGGAATGCTATATTGTGTAAACATGTGTTTGTGTGTTACAGCAAAAATCCATTGCTATAGATTCTATCAGTCCTTCTGGCTCTCAGATTCTCAACACTGCAGCAGAGAACTTGTTCAGGTATCTTATTTCCTTGTCTTTATCCTTGTGGTATATATAAAAAAAAAAAATAAAAAAATAAAAATAAAACAATATTCAAACACATATCATTATTTACTCTGTGTTTGCACAGCTTTCTTAAAAATACTTCTGGATTTTACTGCCTTAAAAATGTGTATATATTTACTCACCCTGCATACAAAGATGATCTAATATCATCAAATAAAATTAGCCTATTGTTGTTAACACAATTAGTCTGCCGTTGTCACAGTATATTGGTATAAATGTTACGATATTAAAAAAATAGGAATTCTATTTACTTTTATATTTGCTGACTGCTTTTTTAACTACACTTTTGATTTGAGTGGTAAATGATTATCAGCACTGCAGTGGCAGGTCGCTTTTATGATTGAAGCAGATACAGACCAAAATGTTTTTTAAGGAAAAAAAACATTACCGTAATTGCACTCTATTTTTTTTATTAATGTAAAAAAAAAAAAAAAGTCCACAGTGAATCAAATACAATTAAAATAATTCTACATTTCCTTCATTAAAACCAGCTGAAGTCAATCTTTCATAATTGCAGATCATTAATGATTTAATGTAGGAAGTCAGTAATGATCTGTTTTAAAAAGTGCATCACATGGGACACAATTTTTACAAAGCTTATAGTCATTGTCTGCAGCGCATGTCAATTATTTGCAGTATTGCACTCAGTATGAAAACTGCACTCTTTATTAATTATTATCTTTGCATCTTTTATAGATTTTTAAATGGTTTTGTAGCGCATTTAATTGTGTGGTTATAAAACAAATATGAAAATTTAAACATTTTTTTATTTGGATGTACACATTAAATTAATGTCAGAACTGCAAACTGCATTTAAACTGTTCAACCTGCTTTTCTATACATAAAGGAGAACGGAAGCAACCTTTTTTGGTTTATAGACTAGATTTACTGAAATGTTCATGGCTTATGAAGGTTGAAATTGTAACAGTAACTGACTAAAATGACTATGAATTATTAAACCTTTTCATTGCTGGCTAGACATTTAGTGTAATAATACTTGAAAGAATAAGTTAAATTAAATATAAAAAAAAGAGAAAAGACACTCAATAAAGAGCTGAGATGAAAAAAAAATGTAAGCAGCATTGACACTAATGGCACTGCAGGAAATTAGTTTTGTAGAGACGGCAGTGAAATGTCATGTTTTGTTGTGTTTGAGTATGCACATTAGATAATTATTTCTACGGGTTTTGACCACTGTCCAGCTGTAACCAGATCTGTATAGGATTGTAGTGTTCCGTAACAATGCCTGGCATCAGATTGGCACTCTGCTCAGAGACACTGCTAAAAAAAGCTATTACAGCGCTGTCTCTAAGAATAGCCTAGGTTTTGTGTTTTCAAAAATGTGCAAAAATGCTGTGTTTAACAGTGCAAGTTTGGCACAGCTCAGCATTAACAAAACTATCCATCTCCATTTTCTGTTGGTATTTTCAGTGCCCTGCTATTAATCCAACAGGGACTTCTGAGCAGCTTCATAGTTGTTTAGTATTACAGATAATTTGTTTCTGCAGGTGTTGCTTGTTTCAGGAGAATGCTGCACACCTGCCAAAACACTAATGCCACCTTTTGATTTAGACTCTTGGCACTAGATTTTTATCTCTCAGAGCTTTATGCCAAGCCAGCAATATTTATGTGCAATTCAAGACTTGCAACATCAGTAAAAAATGAAAATGTGGTGTTCTCTTGGGTAGTCTACCTACTGCTTTGTGATACGAGTATAGCACCTAGAGGCGAGTGGAGATTTTCATTAATTGCTCAATTGTTTTTTTTAGTCAGAAAATGGATGTAACTATGCAAACAATAGGTGTTTGAGAATGAAAATTATAACACATACTCTAATCTCATATTCAGTCTTAAAGATTAAGAGCACATGTAATGTCTTGGGTAAGCAGTCAGGTCATTATGTAATGCATGCCATTTGAAGATTTTTATTAATCTAAAAATCCAATGGAATCTGGGTAATTCAAGTGTTTTGTTAAGTGCACATTCCATTTGAAGGGGAAAAAAGAGCAGACAGACAAGAAAGGTAAAAAAGCTCTAGAAATTTGATTAAATTATTTAATTTAATACTATAGATGCACCCTGTAGCTCTGCTGTTACAGACAGTAGTTCATCTGTTTATTTTTTGACATTTTTTTGTTGGTCCTGTTTACTCTTTTCTTTAATTATCAAACCCCCATAGGGCCCCCACAGAACAGGGGTTATCTGGGGGGTTTGGACATTCCCAGTATCACATCGGCAACTGATGTAATGGTGTGTTAGAGGGTCTTACACTGATATGAGTATGGACAAAGCAATTTTTTTTCTCCATCTTGTTGATTTGTTGCAGAGTTTGTACTTCATGTAGGATGCTGATAGTTGGCCAAGTTTGGTTGGTGGGTTATTTTCACTCCAGAACAATTACAGCACAAAATACTACGATTACATTCATGTCACTGCAGTGCTGAAAATTATCCCCTCACCCAAATAATACATGGTTTGTCTACATATCCTGTGTGGATGGCCCACAGTCTGTAATTTGTAACTACAAAGTATAACTTTGATAAGTTGAACTGATTAAATAAAACTTGGTATTAAGTACAGAAACTAGGAGGCTGCTGTGTATTTATGGCAAGCCTTGTTTTTTTTTTTCAAAATGGTGTTACTGTTGTACTGTACTGTTTGTCATTTTCTTTGTTTTGTCTTCTTAGTTCTTCAAATGGAGGAAGTTCAGGCGACCGAAGTGTGTCATCAACAGGTGTGCATATCTCTGCTCTATAAGTTACTGTATTTTGTCTTTGTCTTCTAAATAACCGATTTCCTTTTGGCTTGAATAGCACTGCTGGACGTCAGTGAGGGAGGCACCGTCAGAAAACCTAAAGAAGGCTTTTGGCAGAGTTTGGTAGCTTTTTATTTTTGTTCTCTTCACCTCCTGCTGCATGCTTCCATTCTGGCCTTGTTCTAGTAATAAAATGCTGTGCAATTATTTTTCTTACAATTACTTTGTTTTGCATTTCAGCGGTCCAAGAAACAAATTGTGGACTTGACTGAGGAAAGTGAAGGTAAGTTTCTTATTTCCTAGTTTATATCATAATACTTTTAATTCCAACACATGCATATTATATTAACTAATGCATGTTATTTTAAATTCTTTAATTGTATTTTACAACACAGTGCTTTTAACATGAATACTTCTCATGCATGGCCACACACAGTATATAGGCACACTTTCTATATTGATTTAAGTTGTATAGTTTTAACTAACTTTATCATAATTTCGTTTGACTTTCTGTTGATTAAATTACCAATTGAAGATTGTGTACAAACTCACACACACAGTGACAGGAAACAGCCTCACAAAGGCTGATTTTTGACATTTTTGGGACCAGAATAGCTTCAGCTTGTAAATAAGTTTATCTAACTTAATTTCTTCTATATCCTAATCTAATGCCTGTTGTTCATGCTTCATCAGTAAAACTTCCTGGTAATTGTGTTGCACAATGTGTTTTCTACACCTGACATCTTGTTCTTGCACTGGAAACCAGAGTTATATAAAAAAAAGTCAGTATGAGCATGTGCCCCATAGACCTGTCTCCTTGTAGTTTTGTGCTGTCTGTGTTTTTTGAAGTACATCATGTTGTCTGAATTACCTGCTTGAAGTCTGGCTCTTCTGATTCAAAGATGAGGTGCTGAAGAGATGCTTCAATGGATCCCAAAAGAATATAAATAGCAAATGCTTGCTTTTGCATCGCATGTAACTTTAAAAGGGAGCCTTGTGAATTAAAACTCACTTATGTTTATATCAGCAGACTTTTAATGTGTCGTAGACAAAGCAATTCACCCCCGTGTATTCTGAAGTATTGAGGTCGTACTGTTAAAAGAAGATTGTGGTATTGGAGTTGTGTATGCAAACTAGATGATTCTAATGTTAGTATATCTATGAAATGATGATTCTGAATCCTGAAATGTGTGTCAGGGTGCAGACAGAATGGGACCTGCCATACCGATGCTTCTCTTACAGCTCAATCGTCACAGGTAAGCTCTTTTTTTATTTTATTTTATTTTTCTTGTTGTTAAAGCTATAGTCCCGTTGCGATAAGCCTGATTAATTGTTTTGTCTCTTTTCTCATCATAAAAGGGGAAACAGGATATTAGAACACAAATAGGTAATAATACACCTTCATCTCCTCTGTACGTGTAGAATTTTATTTGTCTTTGTGGTATTCTGATTGTGTTTTTTTTTAATTTTTTTTTGTTTATATATATATATATATATATATATATATATATATATATATATATATTGCTTTATGTTGTGTGGTTATGTATGTGTGTAGCTTGAATGTAAAAGAATGTTCATCATTAAATGTAATTATGTTTTAGATGGGTTAGCATGTCCTATCGTGCAAGGAAATGACAAACCGCCCGATCTAGAAGCACAGGTAACAACTTTGCAACATTCCTATACATAAAACCTTCTGAATTAAAACTGTTATTACCTTGGATGAAAAACTTTTTTGTGCAATTGGCCATGTGGTGTCCATATGAGGTTGTGTATATACTATTTTTAGATGTAAGTCTAAGTTCTTTTTTTATTATTATTATTATGATGTCCTGTTGTATAAAAATGTAAGTGCATATTTATTTACCCTATTGTTGGTGACACCAGTTTAATGGTTATTAATTAAAGGTAGTTTTCTAAGCTTCCCGTTTTGCAGAGAACCCAATATGTGATACTTCGTGGACAAGACCCTGGCATGATATAAAAGCCAGCCATAGACTGTTTTTAGCTGCTTTCAAAGACCCATTTTGGTAAAGGCTTTTAAATTTTAATATCAGTCTGACATATCCAGTGTGGCCTATTACCACCTGATCAAGCTTACAGTCTGAGCAGTTTTGTGTGCAATGTAATTTCATTAGTATGAATGTTAGAATTGTTGGGTGTCGAAAGCTACATACTAGACATGCACCAATCATTTGATGGTGTAAAAAAATAAAAAAATCTAATCTAATTTAATGGATCTTATTTATAACTTTAAATAAATGGCGCTAGGTTAAAGAACAAATCTTTTTCTTTTTATTAACCTCAGGTTTTGCAAATTGCAAACTTGTCCACTGACTGGGCTTTGTGTGTGTGTGTGTGCGCGTGTTGCTGTGCGTGCAAAATAAGCCATCATGGCACAAAATCAGTAATGAGACAATCAGTTGTCACTGGTCAAGGCTAATAAAACTGATAACAGGCCTATTGATCGGTACAGCTTTACTGCATACTAATTGCAGGTTTGGTTTGAGTCATTGAAAAATTGAGAATATAGTGTATTATTTGACATCCGACACCTTCAAATAAATCCAGTGTCTTTAAAATGACATGGTGTATTACAAGTCTATAAAGCTTTGCACTTTTACATTGTTGATGTACGGGACATCATGTGTTACTGAATTAAGTGCTACTGTAAAAGCAGAACTTCTCAATGACCCCAATGTTCACCTATTTCACTTCAGAGAACAAAATATTGTTGCTTCAGGCTGTCCATAAATAATAACATAGACCCGATGGCCTGCATCATTGCACCTTTAAACACAAACCTCACGGTCTCAGGAACTGGTTTGTTTATTGAACTGAAAAGACCCCCTCGCAGTAACAGACCACAAGTGTACAACCTCAGCCGACCTGTCAGATCTACACCATCTGCTAGTTAACACCATCCTACATGCCTTTGTTGAAGAACATAGCATGGTTAGCCAGTTATCAAGCAAGTTATCATTCAGTTCTATTCAATTTCAATAAATTAGTGAAATGTACCATTGTCTTAATAAATGTTGATAATTTCATTTTTGGTGAACAGTCTCTTTTGTGATCATGGTATTAAATGTTAGGCTTTCTAAAAATTTATATTATCTCTTAACCAAATTTTTGTTGTCACTTGAGACAATTTTATTTTTGAAGCATTCATTTATTGTTTCGAATATAAAATGTTAAAATTATGATAAAAATTACAAACTCAACAGATTAAATCGTACTATTCAGTAAGTTCTTAAAAAGCCATCTGTATTTAGTGCTTGCTGGTATCTTAAGAGGTAATTAAACTTTAATTGTAATTATACAATTTATTTCTTTAGCTTTTTTAGTGCATTTAAGTTCAATTCCAAGTACCTTATCAACTTACCAAATTAAATTTGACTACATTTGTTCATTTTAATGTAAATGCAATTTGTAATGTTGCTTTGGTAATTAAATCGTCATCTACATTAAATTATTATCAATGGGAATGCCTGTGTAATTAATATTGATCCAAATACCAACATAACTTGCAAGTGAAATAAAAAGTATGTATCAATCATATGACCAATACGTTCTCAATTTTCAAAAAGTGTTGCTTATTTAATTATTTTGATGTTAATGCATGTTACTTAGGTATGTTCAGAATTTCTAAACTTTTTTTTTTTTTTTTATTGTAGTGAATGGTGTATTAAATCACATTTATTTATAATAGTCATAATTTAAACATTTAATAAAGCATAGTTTCATCCGCATCATGATTGTGCAATTTGTCATTAAACAGGTGGTTTTGCAGTCCAGGCTTCACCCATTTCCTGATACCCCGTTTCCTCACCTGCTGCCCGCTGTGGCTGCCACCAAATCCATGCCACAGAAGCCAGTGGTGAAGGTGGTGCTGACTGAGAATCCACGAGGTATAGCGCTTCTCTGGAATGTGGAGGAGGAAGATCCGCATGCGGCTGCCATGGAGTGCTACTACATCTATGTGGCCCAGCAGCTCAGCAATGGCTCATTTACCAAGTGGAAGTCCATGGGCGTGATCCAAGCTGAGCCTCTGCCCATGGCATGTCGCGTGTCGTTCCCAAATGGGGGCAGAACGCTGTGCTTTATCATCATCGGGAAGGATGTGTATGGGCGCTATGGACCGTATAGTGATGTTCACACCATATGGACTGGGGCAACATAAACTCCCCCGCCTGGGTTTTATTAAAGAATTATCCAGCTGCTCACAAACTTTTAAAGATAATTGCAATGTTTCTCAGTGAGAAGTTAGGATTTTTTTGTGTCAGTCAGGTTGTTTAATAATACAATAAAATGTGACCGTTCTCTACTTTTCTCGGTTTCAGAGCACTGAAGCATGTTTTTTAAACCTTAGTAAAATGAAGAGCTGTAAGACTGAATCCTGCAGTCTCAAATCCCTTGTGGGCTTTAACTGGTACTGCACGATGTGTTGCATTTTTCCTTTTTATAGTAAAAGGCTTTAACAGCATATCTGTGCTAGTCAAAGCCAATTAGATAGCAATCAGCCAATGTTTAGGTTTTCATTGGAACAGTTAAAACTTGGCACATTGAAGCAGGAAAAACTCAAAATCTTTCAGCGGTCTAAAGTTATTTTAGATGGATGATAAGTCCTTCTCATGATTATACAACTGACTCGATCACCTGCCCATCCCTCTTATGTGAGACTTAATTTACACCGTTAATGTTACATTCGAATTTTGGTGTGTGTTTGGGAATTATTGCTCCTTGCAAGACCTGATTTTGGATATGTTTTAATTGGGACTTTGTGCAAGACGCACCATGCTTATTGAACTTTGGCTTTATGGACATGGCTTTCCTAAATGCTAAAACATAAACATATTCTCAAAATGTTGCTCTAAAGCTCTAAACAACTTGGTTTAAAAATTGTTTTCATACTTTTTCAGAGAAAGTGCTCTCAGAAAACAAGACTCTTAATTTACCGCAGTATTAGTTGACTTAGAGTAACATTATAACATGCACACCTTTCTGTCAGTTCTGTGATGCGACACCTCATAAGTTTTGCAGCGAACTTGGGGTTAAATCTGTCTAGCTCGGAAATGTCAAACATCAGGGCACTGAGTTTTAAGCATGTAACTGATACGATGTCTATTGTGGAATATGATATTCTCCTTTTTTCTAGTCAATGTGTTTCTAAAATGGCACAGTCCTCCAATGTCATAATACATAATACTGTATAATACATAATACTGCAAATATTCAAGTCTGACTGCTATAGTGATCTGTTCAAAAGCTATTAGCACTAAAATGTTGATCAGCATATTTGAAAAACATTTTTACTTCATTTGTGGCAACTTAATGGCATCATAGTGAGGACTAAAAGCCTCTGTCGATGGTAAGTAGTAATGAAAGTGATGTATATTTACTTTTTATCTAGAAGTAAGCTTGGAGTACAGCAAGCTTAATGGGAATCATGTACATGTAAGGCCACGATGGTGTTATTTGTCAGTGCAATTTAAAACAATGCACTCAAATTATAATTCAAATTACAAACCGAATGTACCGTGACTTCTACATATTCCATTTTCTACTTTATCCAGGGAATTTTTTTTTCAAGTCTTCTGGTGTTCCACCCCGGAATTCTTTATGTAGTATGTCTACCACAGTCTAAGAACCTGATTTTATGTCTTTCTACACCCCATATAGTGCATCAAGTTTTAGATATTTATACTCTACAATAAAATGACTTTTTCAATATTTAAGAAACTGAAGATTTATTTGAACTTTAAGTAAGCTTAATTGTTATTCATACATATAAATATTATTAGTAGGATTGTTTGTAGGATTGCAATTCTATTGTATATAGATTTTAAAGTTTAATTATTAAGTTTAATAATCATTACTATGTTTTAATCTGGGCAGCACGGTGGCTTATTGGTTAGCACGTTCGCCTCTCAGCGCTATGGATTCCCGGTCGAATCCCCATCGGGGTGGAGTTTCCATGTTCTCCCCGTGTCTGCGTGGGTTTCCTCCGGGTTCTCCGGTTTCCTCCCACAGTCCAAAAACATGGATCAAGTTAATTGAATTCTCAAAAAAAATTGCCCCCTATAGAGTGTGTCTGTGTGAGTGAGTGTGTGCCCAGCGATGGATTGGCGCCCTGTCCTGGGTGTATGCCCAGCGCCCGAGACGTTCTCCCCTGGATGGGCATGGGGAACCCCACCGTGACCCTAATAGAGGATGAAGCGAGAGATAATGAATGAATGAATATTTTAATCTGTGTGAGTTGGCTGGACAGTCTACTGAACATGGATTCATCATTACAAAATACAGCCTTATGGCAGGCATTTGATATAAACTTACCATCCACAGTAATGACACCCTTTTGGTAATGCCAATTGCTATAGATGGTTCAATATTAAAAAGATTTATATATATATATATATACACACACACATGCATACATACAGTAAGGAAAATATAATAATAAGTATTTGAACACCCTGTGGCTGCAAGTTCTTCCACTTAGAAATCATGACGGGTCTGAAATTTTCATCTTGGGTGCATGTCCACTTTGAGACATAATTAAAAAAAAAATTAAAATTTAATACTTAATTTCGGTGTTGCTACTGAAAATAAGTATTTGAACAGCTTTTTGCATATCAGCAAAAAATCTGCCTCTCAAAGACCTGTTAGTCCTCTAAAAACTCCATTTATTATTTTAAATTAGAAGCACCTGTTTGAGGTCGTTAGCTGCATTAAGACACCTGTCCACCCCACACAATCAGTAAGACTCCCACTACTAACATGGCTTGGACCTAAGAGCTGTCCAAAGACACAAGAGGGGCAATTGGCAAAAAAAAAAAAAAAAAAAAAGATCAACTGTTGGAGCAATTATTAGAAAATGGAAGAAGCTAAACATTTAATCTTCCTCGGACTGGGTTCCACCCAAGCTCTCACATTGTGCCGTATCAATGATCCTAAGAAAGGTGGCAAATCAGCCCAGAACTACACAGGAGGTGGTTGTCAATGATCTGAGGAGAGCTGGCCCACCAAATTTACTGTGGGTAATACTCTAAAACGTCATAGTTTAATGAGGTTTGTGTGACCTCCCTTTGTGCCGTATATGATGATAAACAATAGCAAGTCTATCACTTGTTTTTTGTGAAATTCCTATCATATGTAAAGGACACCAGTGGTTGACGTGACATTTCTGGGGTTTTCTGCATGGTGTTGGGATGTGAGTGCAGGTCCCACTCGTGGATGTTGATCTCTCATGCCACTTTCATATACTCTGTTTCTGACAGTTTATTCAGCATCATGCACACAGTTAGCCTGCTCATAGTCTCTAGATATCTGGCAATGATCTATTTCTTCCCCTACTAAGAACATACCCGACTTACGGCAGGGCTGTAGCCCGTAAGACCATGACCTGAAGAACACTTTTAATTCATACTGTATAACAATTGTGGGTGTGGTACCTTAGATGTTAGGGTGTTGGACTATGAATCTAAAGGTTGTGGGTTCAAATCACAAGTCCACTTAAGTTACCAATGTTAGCCCCTGAGCAATGCCCTTGACCCTCATTGCTTGAGAAGTGCTGTTGGCTCACTCTGTGATCTGACATCAACCAAGTTGGGATGCTTGTAAGTACCTTTGGATAAAGATGAAAAATGAAAATGTAATTCATATAAAGTGATGTGTGTCTGCACACAGAGGAATTTGTCATTTAACTCATCCGTGCAGTGAAACACACGCATACACACACTGAGTGATGTGAGCATATATGCCTGGAACAGTTGGGGTTAGGTGCCTTGCCCCATGGGCATTTCAGCCATAGAACTTCGTGGGACCAGGATTTGAATAGGCCACAAGGCTGATTCTAATCGATATAATATCTATTATAAAATGTTAAATATTTTCAGTGTATTATTTTTTATGTTTAGTTAAAAGAATCTTGCTGCTTAGATATAGGAAATAATGACAAGAATATAAAATAAAGTAAAATACATTTATTATACTTCAAAAACACACACACATCATTGGACCCACTGTGGGATCAGTCACTAAATACAGGTGACAGGAATAAAAAATGATTTAGTAAAAGGTAAAAAAGCTGCCAATGTTTTTTCATTCCAATTTTCATAGCCTTCAGTTTAATCTACATCCTGGAGATATTTCATAAGGAAATGGGTTCGAGCTTATAAAATAATACTTCATCATATAACAAAAAGAATAAATATAATTCCATTTCATCTCTCAAAACCACTTTCTTTATATCATAAGTTTTGATCTTTAAATCCAAACCCTGAAATCGATAAAAGACATGAATGTCTAATAAACTGTAGTCCACAATGATTTTATGATTGGTGATGAACTAAAAGCAGGTAAAATAAAACATGCACTATAGCTACTTTACATAAACACACTGCTAAGAACAAAAACTTCTAAAAAAGGCATCTGACAATGTTGACATGTTCAGTTCAAGTATTGGTTGTGTAGCTCAGGAATGGTCCTACACCTACACACTCAAGTATTCAATGAGCCCTTTGCACACCCTACACTTTCTAGGGAACCTACATAGTGGTTTGACTACAACTACATCTTTAACCGTTATATTGTCCACTCTTTCAAAGTCTGTTCAATAGAGATATTGAAACTGAAATTTCAGTTTTGCTTTAGACTCAAACTCACCAATAGTAATCACACATCATTGCCAATTAAAGCATTAATGTATCAGATATCATAATACATAAAGGAGAATATTGTTAACTATTTAAAGAAGGTTGTTTTTCCAACTGGGTTTTCTACCCAGTGTGATTCCAGTTCTCATGTGTCAGTACTAACTGCTTAACAAGGGCTTTAGATATAACAAAACTCTCCTGTATTACACATATCACTGGCCCCTTCAATTTCACAAAGCAAGCAGCAGGGTTCTGCAGGAGATGTAAAAAAAAATACAAGCAGTTTAAACTCCCGTGTCCTTCCACCCTAGTTCTGGTCCACTGAACAGCCTACAGAACAGTAAAGGTTGCCATTGCAAAAATCTATAATACCAAACTGAGTCTGTGAACCACCCCACCATGCTGCTTCAGACCGGAACATGGGTCGAGGGAGTGCTACCATTTAGTCTATGACCAATACAAATAGAATCTCATGAACTTCTTTTCAGATTCCTGAAACATTTTAGGTGATATTAGTTATTGAAAGACTGTAAGCATTTTGTTTTATTTTTATTATTATTGTAATTTGTTAGCTTCAGTTATTAAGTTATTTACCTGACGTGTTAAAACGTAATTTACTAGTAAATATAGTTTAGCAGAGTAGCAAAACTTACAAAAACATTGATGTTAGTTCAATATGGAAAGGGGTGCAGTAATAAGGAGCAGGTAATGCTGTCCAGGAGTTCTTAAAACATCATAATCATGTTTATACATTATTGATAAAAACGGAATCCCATATGAAGAAAATTAAAGTTTCCAGTCTGAATTTCAGAGTTCAGCTCTACTCTGTATCACAACAGACATGAACAACAAAAGGCTATCAGATTAAAAACATTAAACTTAAAACATGGAACAGAAAGCTAGTTTACAGTATAGTGTTTCTGAATCCTGAGCATGGATGCTCAGTGGCCTTTTTACTGTGTTTTTACTGCTCTCAGTGCACCCGATCCTACTGAATGACTCTTTAACATCTCATTATTGAGTTGATGTAAGTGTGTTAAACCTTGGAAAAAACTAAAAATGTGCAGGGAAGTGGAGCTTCCCAACTAGGAATTAGAAAACGCACTGCAGTATGCAACGGTCAATAATGGAATGGAACTGTAATTTCCACAGTGACAAAGAACTGAATATTTACAGAAAAATTCTCTCAAGTTGAGGTGGAATGTTGTAAGCCTTTACTTTCTTTTGCGCAGCACCAGATACATAAGGCCACTGAAAAATGTCATGGGAAATGCAATCCAGGCCAACACAAAGGAGTACCCATAGTTCCCCTGCTGAACTGCCTCTTCCTGAAACATCTTCCGCTCTGCAGTGTAGATTGAGGCACCAATCATCACACACAGACCTGCAGCACAAAAGAACATTACAGCTTTGAAAATTGTGTTAAACTCTTGTATGTAATGCCAACATTCCTACTACTGTTAAACATTTCTTCTGGAGCACTTTAGCCCTTTAATCTTTTACATTTTAACTAACATATATGTGTTATATACAATATATCAGTACACAGTATATATGATGTACAGTGTATATATATA
>JAFMOD010000594.1:86863-123055 GCA_019802435.1 Corydoras maculifer | reverse complement strand
TCTAATCCCCATCTGGGTGGAGTTTCCATGTTCTCCCCGTGTTTGCGTGGGTTTCCTCCGGGTTCTCCGGTTTCCTCCCACAGTCCAAAAACATGGATCAAGTCAATTGAGTTCTCCAAATTGCGTGTGCGTGTGAGTGTGTGCCCAGCGATGGATTGGCGCCCTGTCCTGGGTGTATCTGCCCAGCGCCCGAAACGTTCTCCCCTGGATGGGCATGGGGAACCCCACCGCGACCCTAATATAGGATAAAGTGGAAGATAATGAATAAATGAATGAATTTATCTATTTTCGTAGAAGTCAATTGGCTCCTTGTAAATATAGAGTATAAATGCAAGATTATAGTCAGTCGAAGAATAGTCAGGAGATCTAGGTATGGGCCTTATAGGTATAGCAAGGGATTTTGCAAAAAATAAATTAAAAAATTATACTTCTTTTCCTAGATTTTTTTTTTATTTGTTTGTTTTTTGCTAGATTTGAATCACTCATTTCTATGTCTCATCAATGATGTCATCCATTGCACTTCTAAAGATAAATCATGGTGCACTATTTACACAGTTTAAGTCTTTATGTTTATAATTAGTTTTTCCATATGCCCTATTTTTTTATTTTATTAATTTTTTCACTACATTTTTATTTCAGTCAGAGTCACATCTATCATGCTTATAGGGAAATATTGATTTACTATGCCATGTCACTTCAATATCTGAGCAATGCATATGGTGGAAAGCAGAATGAGCTCAGGCATGTAAACATATTTAGGAGGCTGCATGAACTGAGCAGGAGGTGGTAGGTTGCGCCTTATACCACACATGGGCCAGATTTACGACACAGCAGCTGCTGCCTTCTAAAGATTTACTTAAAAATATAGGATGGCTATAAGAGAGAGTGCAGAAGAAGTGGGATGAAAGAAATGTGTAAACCAGAAACTACAAATAGCATTAAGTTTATACACTTATACCAAAACATCTTATCCTACAGCAGCTATATAACAGGTGGTTAGAACTTTTTATGTGGATGGTTCTTTATATAGTTTCCTGAGCTGAACATGTATCGGTGTTTACTACAGAGTTAGCAGGATTCATCAGCCACTGCTATCCGCTAACAGATCAAGTATAAAAACAGCTGTGAGTTACACACCCTCGCAGAGCTGAACACAACCAAACTATTTTTTAGAGCCATAGGACGGAATACATTTAGCATTATTTCAGACTGTCACTGTAGCTTTTCCATTTTTTAATAAGTGTGATAACATGGCTAATAAATGAAACATGACTGCACTTTCACTGTGGTCTATTAAGAGCATGGGGTGAGGTTTTATATCAGATTATATCACAGTCTAACTCCAAGACCAAGCATGGCCTGATAAGAGATTCCAATTCTTCCATTAGATTATATTTACTAAGTTTGAGTATAGTTGAGTAGGTCAAAGGCATAATGCTTATGTATATGTGTAATATTGTTATCAAGAAAAATTAAATGTGAATCATATTCATTATGACATTGTTTTTAGTCTTAATACAAGTTAATACAAATTACATACTTAATACTTAATACAAATACAACATAAACATGGCTTCTTCTCTTTATGTGTTAAGGCAGTTTGGTGAAAAGAATCTGACCTAACAAAGTGATGTACTTTAGATTTGCACTGGCTCACATTTAGCTTTTGCAATAAATACTAAATTCTATTAACAACATAAGTATTGCATTATTAGAAATAAGAATATCAATGTAAACCCTTTAATCCAACATATAAGCTCTGTTCACAATATACAAGCTTTCTCTAAAACCCCCCAAAAATTAAAAGATTATTTCTAAGGGAAAGCTTCTTCTCTGGAATAGTCTCCCTGTCACTAAAATATGTTCAAAACATTATTAATGTTTAAATATTAATTGAATAACATTTTATTTACATAAACTTTTGGTTAGTCCCATAGACAAAATCCTGATCATTACTCCACAACATTTTATGTGTAATTATATATATATATATATATATATATATATATATATATATATATATATATATATATATGTATATATATATAATATATATTCATCCATTCATTATCTTCCACTTTATCCTCTATTAGGGTCGCGGTGGGGTTCCCCATGCCCATCCAGGGAAGAACGTTTCGGGCGCTGGGCAGATAGACCCACGACAGGGCGCCAATCTATCGCTGGGTACACACTCACTCACACAGACACGCACTCATACACACTCTATATGGGGCAATTTGGAGAACTCAATTGACTTGATCCATGTTTTTGGAGGTTGGGAGGAAATTGGAGAACCCGGAGGAAACCCTTGCAGACACGGGGAGAACATGGAAACTCCACCCAGATGGGGATTCGAACTAGGAATCCCTAGTGCTGAGAGCACTAGTGCCGTGCCGCCCCTATACATATATATATATATATATATATATATATATATATATATATATATATATATATATATATATATATATATACACACACACACAAGCATTCATATAACAATTGGTGACACTACTGGTTCTTCAGGGGATCAAGTCTTGTTTTGTGAGATTTCTAGAGCTACATTTAAAAATAAACTTGAAAAGGACACTGAAGACTCAATTGACTGGCTTGAGACACCATCTTTAAGGTTGGGTTATGCGTCGGGGCATGTGATGTGATTTTTTTAAACATATACCTATTTTTTTGGCATGTTGTCTGCATTGCCACATCTTCATCAGCAAAACATTATAAAAGTCAAATGATGCCTGCACTTGGTAGCACATTTAACAGTTATATGGACAAAATGCTAGAACTCTAATTTGGAATTGATTATGATGAATGTAACTAAACCTTTTGTTCATTTGGTGATATCCCACATCTGTCAGTGAATGTAATGTCAGTTTGTACCAGACATTTTTCCTATGACTAAAGAAAACACTGAGACTTCCATAAAACTCTTTTTTTGTAATAAAGAGGCCACAAGCTTTGTCATTCTTCCAGTTCTGCTGCTGGTCAGAAATCTATTTATGGAGGAGATGACGCAATAGAAACCGATGCAGGATCCCCCCTGTGTGTCTGAATTGCATTCTCTGTTCAGGCTTATAGTGCAACATCAGATGGAATTTCCTACTTAAAATCTGGTTTTGGAGCTTGTCATTCACATTTATTTTTTACATTTATTCCAAAAGAAACTTCTACTGTACTGCAAATCTCCAAAAGTAGTTTTATTAAAGGAATGAATCCTTAAAAGAACTATTTATGGGTCTTTGGAGCAAGATAGGAATGAATACCTTGATTCAGACTAAATTACTGTGTGCGACAGCAGCAAACAATTCTCTGATTTAAGTCATTCAGCCAACTGGCTAAACAAAAGAGGGGTTGAAATGCCTCATCAAATGGAGTTCAGAATTTATACTAATCCAAACATTAACCTAATATATAAACCATGAGGAAATCTTGTGTGCCCACTAATGCATCCAGACGGGTGTTTAAACTCAGTTTTAATTTGCATCCAGACTAAAATTCCTGAAACCAAACTTCAGAAGGTAAAGAAGTTTTCGTAAAAGACATTTTAAATATGTATATATATATGAATGTATAAACAAAGTGTGTGTGGTGGAAGCGTATGGAAGTGATCTTATTGAGACTGTGTGAGATTATAGGCTTTACACATACGCAAGTATGTATAAGTATGCAAGCTGTATAGTGGATTTATATTTAATTGATTTTTTTTTCAAAGCAAAAAACTGAACTGTTTTGGTAGCAAGACAGAGATGCTCTATGCAAAGATCACAGCACCATTTGAGGAGCTCAAATATCTCGGGTGTGTTGGAAAAATATAGAAAATGAGTTTCACTGTGGAGAGAATGCATGCAATAAATGCTTTAGTGCTTAGCTCTACAGCAGCTGTGGTCTGGAGTTTTAGAGCTGAGGTGTTCTACGTCAGTGGGTTTGTTACACAGTTTCCAGTTTTGAATTAGAGTGGATAGAAAATACACGGGAGATGTTTAAAATATAGACATATATGAAGGATACTAATCTGACTAAATAAAAGTTTAAGCTCCTCGTTTTATTAGAGATCATTCATGGCTTTAATCATTCTCTTATGCACCAAGTTAAAATTTACAACATTACATGGCCGTAAATTAAATGCAAGCCCAGTGTAATAACTCAATATGTCATTTCATTCTCCCTATTTTCTTTAAACATCTGCTAAACATTTTTAAAACTTCTGTGTATCTTCTCCCTTTTTTTCTCCGAGAACATTTAAAAAGTTTAGGATTTGTTTTTGACCATGGCCCTTATTTACCACACCAAGACCTTGTTTTAAGAGCAGCTCAAGGGATGTTTGGGGATGAGGGTGAGTCCTGAGTTAAGTTCACAGATCTTTATAAGGTTTACTTTAATGAGTGTGTTAACCACAGCTGATTAGCAAATCTGTAAAACAGACATGAGTCTGCATCCAACCTCATTTAACTGCTGCTTCATTGTTTCTCTAGTGCAATGGAGTTTTTTTTTAGAAAAAAATACAAAAGCTAGAGCTGGCAGGAATTCAGATGAGAGGATTTAATGTGTGCTTCTGGGCCCTGTAACCTCATTTTAACCTCAACCCTACCCTTCTGAGACATGAGGGGGTGCAGAGTAAATACACAGACAACAAAAAACAGGGGGAAAAAAAGACTCCAGGACAATAGACAGAGGCGCAGTCCCATAACTTTATTTTAATATGTAACAGCTCAATTTAGAGCATCACTATACTACGTATATTTAATAACTAAATCCTAATTATGAGAGTTATGAATAAAGTAATGTAAAGACATATGTTATATAAGGGTATAAGTTGCATTACATTACATTGAATTTAAATTTACAGTAAAAAACAATTTGTCATATTTGATTTTGGAGAAATGATGAAAACCTAATCATTTACTAATCTTTTACTAATCTTTATAAAGCTTAAACCTTAAATTTAGACTTCTATATTACTTTCACTGATGCAAAAGCAGCAACAATTTATTTACATTTACATTTAGTCATTTAACAGACGCTTTTATCCAAAGCGACTTACAAATGACATCACAAGTCAGTAGTTATGAAGAAAACCAGCTACACTGTAGAATTATCAAACCTGATCATTTTCTGATCCCACATTACATTTACATTTGGACATTTAGCAGACGCTTTTATCCAAAGCGACTTACAAAGCAAGCACAGGGTTGACCACAGCATCCCTAAAGCAATGAGGGTTAAGGGTCTTGCTCAAGGACCCACATGTGTTAACTTCAGTAAATCTGGGATTTGAACCCACAACCTTCCGATTAATAGCCCAATGCCCTTACCGCAGAACTACCACACCCACACACTCCCCCTTTATTTATTTATTTTCTACAAGTACAACAGGTGATTGTTAAAAAGATGCGTCTTCAGTAGTTTCTTAAAAATGCCCAGTGACTCTGCCTTACAAACAGAGTTGGGAAGATCGTTCCCCCATTTTGCAGTGGTGAACGCCACGGAGTGAGAATTAGCTCCTCGGTGAGGTGGAATCACCAGGCGGCAATCATCACTAGAGCGAAGGTAAAAGGGGCAGATCCAGAAATGGTCCTGTAGGCCAGAGTCAGTGATTTGTACTGAATGCGAGCAGCTACAGGGAGCCAATGGAGAGAAATGAGTAGTGGAGTGACATAAGTTCACTTGTGCTGGTTGAATTCAAGTCAGGTTGTAGAAATAGTTGTAGAGCTGATTGTGAAAGCTGGGAGACTGGCAAGCAACGCATTACAATAATCAAGCCGGGATAGAATGAGGGCAATGAACTAACAGCTGAGTAGCATGTTCAGTCAAGAATGGTCTGATCTTCCTTATTTATTTATTGCTGCTGGTCTCTAACTGTGTTTTGTGCTTTTGCTGACTTGTCACTGGTATAAACTGAAAGCGATTGAGACATTTGGTTACCAAGTAAAGGTTTGTCTTTTAGTATAATGTGTTATTATAAATAATTGTATTTTTCTTTAAAATTGAAAAAAACATTGGTATACAATAAGACTGAGGTTACAGTCACAACATCTAATTCCTTTCTAAGAATGTTAACCATATTACATTACTGAGTCAGTTTGTGGAACCTTGCCCTCATTTAGAAAATAGTATTTGTAAAGTGAGGCACTACTTTTGAATGAGCAGACCACCAACCAACATAACAGTTTATTCAAAAGGACTTAAGTGAAGAGGTCAAGCCCTGTGTCTGACACTGTTTTCATAATGGAAGATGTGTATATCATTTAAAAAGGGCTGAATGGTGTAACATTTATTTTAGCCTTCACTTCACAGAAACTAGTAATATTTATAGCTCAGTACTGAATATTTAATAACTAAATGCCTGATGTTGCAGACACTCACTCAAAGGGCTTTGCATAGATACTAGGTCAAATTATATTATTATAGGAGGCATTCCATACAAGTTGAGAAGATAAGTGACTAGTCTATTTTCTTTTATGAATTATTGCAGAAATGTCTTTATATTGGCTAAAAGCCGATCATTAATGTACCTTTTAAAACAGACTTTTGGCTTCTTTTTTTATAGCTTTGTACCTTACTAAGCACTGCATGCACAGTTTTTGGCTTGTATGTCAGGGGCCTTCTTTCACATATACATGGAGGTATGTAAACTTCTGCATTGAGTTACAAGGACACTTTGACAATGAATTTTATTTTAAAAAGAATGTTTTTTATTAAAAGATCTAATGTAAATGCACTGCATTAAATGTATAATTTTTCAGGTACTTAAAGATAAGTAAATTAGGCAGCAGATACAAGGTTTTAGAGGATGCTTTTGCTATTTTTTATTTACAGTCTTTTTAAAAGGGAGTGTGCTGGCAACTAGACTTTTATATAATTATCACATTTTTGTATGCACTTTATCTGTTTTTTGCTTCCTCATACACAATGAAAAATAATGAGAAAACAGCTTCTTGTTAGTGAATTTCAAAAATAAAAAGGAGAGGCCTTACATAGCATTCCATCTTTATGAATAGCAAACACAAGCCTGGCAGTGTCCACTGAATTTAGTCTCTTTATGTAAATAACATATTGTGACTCTGCTTTCAGGCTTCTCATGTTCAAAGTGTTTCTAAAGTTTAATTACATGAACTAAAGTATGCCAACCCCTTAGTTTAGAAACAAAACTGCCAGCTGCAAAATATTTTTTGTATGGGTGTGTTTGTGTCTTCGGCTTTGTTTATTACACCCAAGAAATCTGTTGTCACTATGCCACACCCGAAAAACATGTCACTATGATGAAGGATTTTCAGACACTCAATAGCTCACGAAATTTGTCTGCATTTTCGTTCCCTCGTTTTTCTTTCCTTTTCTTTTATAAAGTTGATGTCCTCTGTTTTACATTGCAATTCAAAGTCATTTATTAATTTGTGCACTAACTGTGAGACCACATGTCCTACTATCTATATCCAAATGTAAAAAAATGAAAGAATAGGAGGAAAACAATGCGTTCTCAGCATCTGCTTCATATCGACTGCTCGCTAGAACAACTGTTAGGGTCACTTAGATCAATAACAGAGCCCCAGTATTGTGCAGTATCAAGGTTTTAATGATGACATTATGGAAATAAATTTCACAAAGAACATAAGGTATATATTTCTGAGGCCTGCTACTTTCCACTCTCCCTAAAGAACATACAATACTACAACAGAAGCTGAAATTTAAACTGTGTGACATACTGTACATGCTATGTAGGTGTAGTGAATGTGTAATTTAAATGTTATGTATCCGGTATGTATGCTGAACGTAAGGTATAGTGAATACATTGTGTACGTCACAATGTACATTTTGTCTATCTTTTGTATGTTACCTTTTCTTTTGTATTTATTTCCTTTCTGTTTTTTTTTTTTGTTTTATTCCTAAGGCCTGTTATTTTGCTGCTGCTCGTGCCTGTGTCATGATGCTGCAACTATCACCAAAATGGTTCTTTTAACTTGTTGATGGACTGGATATGATAAACACAACTAAATGTATTGTTATATTCAGAATGTATATAATATATGGCGACCTGTGCTTTTTTACAATATAATGAAAGCTATAACTATATAATTGATATAATTTATACATTTTGTTATTAAAAATGTGACTGTACAAGGCCATACAAAGAGGATTGTTTTGTTTTTTTTTTATTTGGAATTTTCCAATTAATAACTATGCCTATTGTTTATACTTGATTGGTTTACTATTAATATTCTTATAATTGTTAGCTCAATATTTAAAATATTTGAGTTTTCTCTAAAAACTGATAATGTTACAGAACTGATAACTATCACTTGGTAAACGAGAGTTATCTACTGTATAAAATAATTTACAGTTCAACAGTTATACATCATCTTCCTATTTTTCATTTAAATTTTATTGATACTCAAAGTAATTGATCTTATGTATTTCTGAATTTGATGGCTAGTTGAAGTATAATAATCATTGACATCTTTTGATACTCTAGTTTTTTTGGATACTGTAGATAAATTGTTAGTGTTGTGCACTCTAAGTAATATGCAATTTTCTATTATTTTCAATATAGAAATGTTGTTAAATATGTTTGATTTTATAAGTATTACAAATTTTTTGAATCTGAAAACACAAATGTCACGATTCTAACAATTCTGTACTAGTTTGCATACATAATATGGATTTATTAAATTATTTTTCTGATACTCCTAAAAGTAATTTAGCCCTATTTGTTTCTAAAAAGGAATGGACTTTTACAGCAGGCAGATTGATCAGGCACATGCCTGATGTGTCTATAAATACCCCCAGGGTGTAGAAAGTGCAAAACGTGGGTTGGTATTGTCCTGGTGAAATTCCTTAAAAATATAAGAGTCCAAATGATCCCATTGGCACAGAGAACTCAACGTTAATTTTACTTAAAAACATTTAACAGTAGGTTACTTACCTACTGTTCTATGCAATTAAATAACTAACTAACCAAACTTAGATTCTATAAATGATTTTATAATGCAATGACTCATTTTTACTTGCAAGAATCTTTGGTGGATGCTCATTGTAGACCTATCCGAGATACTCTCACTTATAAACAGTAATAAAAATACAGATTATTGTTATATTGTATTTTATGCCCACTTAAGATTTAATAATATCTCTAGTAAATACACTCTGAGAGTTTGGATGTGTGAAGTCCAAGCCCGGGAACTCTATGTCACAAAGACTAAATGTGTCTCTCATTATTCATGCTGTAGGAAGGGGCAAGCATGTGCACTCACCTGCACTTCCTTTTTGTGCTTGGGTGGGATAAAGGGGTGGGATTTGGCGCCTATAGCATTGGCTATGTTTGTGTTGCAGTCCGGAAATCCACCCTCCACCCGTAGGCCTCATGAAAACACAGGCAACGCACAACGCTACCCCTCCTCCTAAAACACCCCAGGCTACACCAATGTGGAATGTGCTGAAGATTTGCACACCCAATTACACAGGCACACACCCATGTACACTGACAAAAACGGGTTTGTGAGATCCAGTGGAAGATATACAAAATACAAACATGCAAATGAGCACCAGCCCTACAGCACCTATGTTTAGACCCAACACTATTTTTCAAAGCAGCCCTTACTGGAGGCATTATTCATTTTCCTTTTTTCAACTACTGCCTACTGCTGCATTTTTTCTAAATGAAACATATATTTAGTTTTAAGGTCTTTAATTGAGAAATGTTTTTGTTATATAGGTAACTATTATCAGGTTAGTTTTCTCGTAACTGGATCTTTACACATTAAGCAGAAACAAACAAACAATGCTGTCACCAGGGGGCGACTGTAAATATTTCACATTCAAAACTTCTAAAACTCTGGAGCGTGTGTAAAGCCTGTATTCAAACCAGTCTGCCATTCTTTTAAAAGTGCATATACAATTTACACTGCCTTTAAATATTCAGAGAATTTGAGGTCAGAAAATGATAGTGAGATTTTTTTAGAAATTAACAGCAGCTTCTATTGATTAATGGGACCCAACATCACTGAAAACAGCCTGTTTGCATTAGTGGCTCAGAGAAAGCAGATGCATCTTCATACTCATATATGAAAAACTTTCCCTTTTTAGGAAATTATATATCAATAAACTGTAAAATAAATCCAGTTAGTTAATTATCATCCACTCACCACTAGTTGAGAGAGTCCAGAGGCTTTACGTCGCTGAGCGAGAGTTTAGGTGTAGTTCAGCAATAGTAGTGAGGAGCAGGGCGGGAAAGCAAACACACTCCTCCTTTAGCAGAAGTACACAGGGTGGAGAGTGCAACTTAATCCTGCAGGGGAGGAGACTGCTCCAGTGCGCAGGAGGTGCTGAATCCAGATTGTTTTCAGCATGGAAAGAACAGAAAAGTACTAACATAAACTTAACACCATGTTTTTGTGTGGGTTTCTGAACTCACCGATGTTTAAAATCAGGCCTTCCCTAACCATTTTTATTTTTGCAAAACTAAAAAAAAAACTTTAATCAACATCGGTTATCCTTTGTAAATACAAATATACATAAGTGAATTTAGGGACCATGGTGCAATATTTAATAATTAATATATAGGCAACTCTATTGATTAGAGACCCTAATGGACTTATTCTTCTTTCTTACATTTGACTTAAATAATGTAATTTATATCTCATGCAAATGTATTGAACAAGAGAGATTTAGGGAGAGTATTCTTTATTCTCTTTCTGTTATATTATGGGGTGCGGTAGCTCAGTGGGTAGGGTGTTGGGCTGTCAATCTGAAGGTTGGGGGTTCAAATCCCAGGTCCACTGAAGTTACTAATGTGGTCCTTGAGCAAGACCCTTAACCCTGATTGCTCCAGGGATGTTGTGATGAACCCTGTGCTCACCTTGTAAGTCGCTTTGGATAAAAGCGTCCAATAAATGACCAAATGAATATTATATGAAAAAAATACAGATTTTCTCTTCTTAAAGTTTATAGGACCTGAAGATAACACTGGATTCTCTGGCTAGTTTATTAATTAATTAAATCATAGGGTTGTGTGTTTTCTTCGTTCCACCACAGATTTAGACAAATATTTGACCTACAATGAGCAACAAAATAAGTGCCTGATCCAGAACTCTTTTACCGCAGCGGTGAACCCGCTTAGTCAGATGTTTAGATTCTGGCCTTCAAAGTATTTATTATTTTAAACTCATGTATAAGCACAGGCCTGCAGTGGCAAGCTTAAAAACCATCAGACTTAACATTTAACAAGATAAATTTGGTACATTTTTAGATGTAATGTATTTATCATAATAAATAAATGAATAATAATAATAATAATAATAATAATAATAATAATAATAATAATAAGTATTATTATTATTTTTATTATTATTATTATTATTATTATTATTATTATTATTATTATTATTATTATTGTTTATAAATGTTACAGTGGATATTCCTTTTCTCAGTGCATACCATTATTAAAGCTTAATAACATAAATTTTTATTATTACTTAAGTCTCACCCTAAGAGGGAAAAAATTATTTTATGCATCATGTGAATAAGTACATTATAAAATGCATTTATGATTCCCTGGCAGTCCAGTGATGGTTTTATGTGTTTTTGATGAAAAAATATGTGTACGAAAAAAAAGTCATTTTCTTGTTTCTGACAGGAATGTTAGGAAGAGAGGGGTGAGTATACACACCCACTAAGGAAATTGTTTGAAGCCGCAGCTGCGTTCCAAATCCCTGCTGGTACACATCTCAGAGACATTCCCCTTAAAATACATAAACATGTTTCTGTTCGTTATTGAACTCATCAGATGTGTGCTTACTGTTTTATGTCCTATCTAACTTTTATTGAATCTTGATGCTTTATGTTTACATGTCTTCCAGTGGTCTTTTGCACTCTGTCTTTGGCACTCAGTCTTTTGCACTCTGTTTCCTGAGAAACATACAGGAAGACACAGATGTCATTTAAATTCCATCCTTTCTAACTTTAGTGAAATTAACTTCTTTTGTTCCTACTTTATAATTATTTAACCAGGATAACATTCCAAAATCTGCAAGGAGAAATTCCACTTGTTATGGAAGATGTTTATTCCATTAATTATTTCAGTGTATGTAATAGTTGTGACCTACTAGCCTCTCATTAGAGATTTCTGTAGTTATTCTAAACCATTATTAATCTACTGTCTCTTTAAAATTTAGTGCACACTGATGTTTGTAAAACCACTTAATGCAGCTTAATGTCCACCAAGGTTTACAGATGTTTTTTTCTATTCTATTTTCTAGATATTCTGCAAAATACATCTTTGTCCTTAATGGTCACAGGTATTACCCGTTTAGCTTTAAGGTCTCACTTTGACAACATTATTTAAAAAGACATTTAAAAAATCAAACAATCATGAACCTATTACAATCCTAACCATAAATATAAAATAAATCCAATAATAAAACAATAGCCAAGTAGATAATAGTATTAACTTGTGTTTAAACCTTTATTTCTGACTGTCACCTTTTTAATGTCTTTATTGAAAGATCTGACTGAGTAATTGTGAGTTCTACACTAAACTCACTTCATTATATTGTTCTAGGTACAAAAGCCATTGAAGAAAATTTGATTATCCGATTTAATGCCAAAGAGCAGTTTAAGGTTTAATTCTCTGGTTCAGATATAACCTTAAGTACTTGCTGACTATTAACATTAAACAAATTTTAGAACAGCATACTGCCTTAGTCCCTATTTGCAGTAAATGAATGTGGATAATTCAGGGCTTGAAGGGGTTATGTTATCGCCATAAATGAAGATGATTCGTCCTCTCAGAATCTGAAAAAGTCCCTTATATTTGCTGTATTTGTACAGAAATATTTGGTAATGTTCATAAAGTCATGACCTTAAAAGTGGTTAATAAAAAGTTAATTAAGAGCCAAGCTTTTTCTTCCAGCATCAGCATCTGGCCTCCATTACCTGAATAAATACCAAAAGGTTTTGGAAAGAATTCTTGCCTCAAAGACTGCTCCATATGATTTCATCCACTCTACAGCATATCAGGATTACAGTGGAGAGGCTGTATCTATGAATGAGTTTTTTTTTTTCTTTTTCTTTTTTTTATACATATATTTACAAGCTAGTATAGTTTTCTGAGCTATTTCATTGACTTCAATCCCCTAAAATCAGATGATACTGACATATTCATAACAATAAATAATACTAGTCTGGTACAATTATTTCACCAAAACAGCTTTAATATTGATTAAGGAAGCATAAAAAGAACCAATGGAATATTTTCTCTCTCCTTCTGCACATGTGTATATGTTTGTGTGTATGTGTGTTAATTAATTAATTCCCTTTAGATAAAGGTGCAGAGCTGAAATTAAATTTGGTTGAGCTGGTGATCTGGGACAGTCATTGATGTCATTTCACCACTTTATCCAGCTCAGCATTAGTAGACAGTACTTAAACTGCTGACAGTCTGCTAAACAGAAAAAGCCAGTTTTAACTGTCACTTTAGCTTTATGCTTTATGGAGTTAAGGATTAGAAAATTATAAAGCTGCTTTATACCTACCTACTGTAAAAATGCTTTAAAAAATGAAATTTAACATTACATACAGTATACGATGATAAATGATTGATATAAACTGATATAAACTGCACAATGATTTAAAACATAATGTAAAATCACCTAATTTCTAATGTTAATGCCTTTTTTTAAAGTAAGTATATTTTTTTACCATTTTACCTTTAAACACAAAAAACTTTAAACACAGAATCCAATTCCACTTCAGAATAAACAGTCCTGTCAAATAGTCTCATATTATTATTTTTTTTTAACTCTGGTCGAAGGGGTGTTCATCATTTTCATTTATTGGGCAAATTCATGCTCAAGAGACAGACTTGCTTACCACTATATCATCTTGCCATTCTGTCAAATAGTCATGAGTCAATTATGCCAAATATTTGTTTGAATTTCTTTTTTTATGCTGTATTATGGTTTATTTTAAGTAAATACATTTTATATGATCTATGTGCAATACTGTCTATGTCTTTAATAATTCATCGCATAGTTTAACATGTCCTTTTTAATTTAGATACTCTGAACAATGTGTGCAATGTGCAAGATCATTACCCTGCTAAAAGAGGACACTGGTACCAGGTAATTTGATCCCTATAAACTAGATGTAACTATTCCACAATCATGTTTAGTTTGGTGACATAATTTTATGTCAACATGGATGCAGAATCCAGAATTTTCCTCCTGAGATTAATCTCTTACATTGCACTTCCATCAATGGTTTCTGTTCTAACAATGGGCATTAATACTTCAATTTACTGAATGAAGTGAACAGATAATGAATACTTCTTTCATTGTTTCAGTTTTCTGTTGTGTGGTCATCATGGGTGAATGGTGAACAGAGGTTAATATAGGTGCTTAATACAGCACCATATTTAATGCACTGTCAAGTCAAATAAAGTCAAATAAAGTTAAATAAACAAAATAGCAAGTCAAATAAACAAAATAAGCAAAACTTGTGCTATTTTAGGAATTTTAGTTAACCTCTCTAGAGGTGGGGTGTGTGAGGAATCTCTGAGGGAAAGTGTGTTGTTTCTTTTCCTGCTGACACAGAATAGTTTTCCATATAATTTGCATTTTACCTTTCTGCAGTGCTGTGATCTGAGCATGTGTAAGGCCACTTTTATTTTTTATTTTGAATTTATTTTTGCAAGTATTTTCTGTGTGCCAAATTATTCTTCAAAGCATGATGACTAATCACTGAAACAGCAAAACCATTTCAGCGTAATACCTCCCTGTAATATTAAAGGTCAATTACACTGGTTTGGCTCTAAAAGGTTAAAAATGGCAATGTGTTTTGAACTTATTTGACTTATTTTAGCTATAAAACTGTGTTGTGGATAGTTTCTAAAGGGTTAAAATCAGGTGTTAAATCAGTAAAATATATATAAATTCAAAAATATACATTATTTACAAAGAGTAAATAATTAAACATTTGTGTGGCATGATATTACAACTTCATACAATAAAACGTAATATTACATTATTTTATCAATGAAGCGGCATGGTGGCTTAGTGGTTAGCACGTTCACCTCTCAGCGCTAGGGATTTCCTGTTTGAATCCCCATCTGGGTGGAGTTTCCATGTTCTCCCCATGTCTGTGTGGGTTTCCTCCGGGTTCTCCGGTTTCCTCCCACAGTCCAAAAACGGATCAAGTCAATTGAATTCTCAAAATTGCCCCATATAGAGTGTGTCTGTGTGAGTGAGTGTGTGCCCAGCGATGGATTGGCACCCTGTCCTGGGTTTATCTGCCCAGCACCCAAAACGTTCTCCCCTGGATGGGCATGGGGAACCCCACCGCGACCCTAATAGAGGATAAACCCGGAGATAATGAATGAATAATGAATGTATGTATCAATGAAGTTGGGTTAAATGCATTATTCGCAGTACTTTGTAATGCATTACTTAATGCCAGAGACTCTAAAAAGCAATTCAGGTAAACAGTGGAAAGGAAAAACTAGCATTTAAGTAAAGTATAAAATTTGCTTCAATTATAAATCCAAATGCAACAAACATATATTTTTTTAATTAACAAAGGAATATAACATACAAAAACGCAGAGGATTTAAGTTAAATTCAGCAAAAAACATGAGAACAAAAACATGTAATTTAAATATGTTGTCTACAAAGATTGTATAAACTTGTATAAACTTGATACATGGAAAATTGGTAAGGAGGGTGTCTATGTGTAAAGTTATTTCATGTATCGGTGTTATCATAAAAAAAAACATTATCCAAAATTAAGCTTTTAAGTCAGAGAGAACTTGTTCACTGCACTTCTTTCACAAAGCTGCTCTGGTACTATTTACACTCAGCAGGGCAGTTAAATAAGGTTCAAGACCTTAGTAACAGTAGTAGTTGTTGTAATGCGATTGTTATTTTTCAGAATAATACCTGCTGAGAAAATGATCTAGCTTGCTGTGAGGCCTCTGCTATGAGTTCCTTTTTGTGTTTATGTATTGAATGTATTATTAGCTGCATTAATGTAAGATTTGTGTGTTGGAGCTTTAAATTTTAGGACTTTATAAATGCAATGTACAGTCAAACTATTGTATGGTTTGGATAAAACTTTAGTAATAATACTAATTTAATAATGCACACAAATATCACAACAGTTGGACAAGAGAATTCCTTTTCCAGTTCCAGCAACATAGAGCATAGAGCCCTGTCCATAAACTCACTGATTGCAAATCATGTCTGTTTATTAACCATGCACCAAATAATATATATATATATATATATATATATATATATATATATATATATATATATATATATATATATATATATATATATATATATATATATAATAACATATATATTATAATAATATCCTGTTTGTTTAGCACCCATTTATTTGGTTTTTCAGGTCATCTCATATTCTATTTACATTCAAGTTTTATACTGATTTTATTTATTTATTTTATTTATACTTTTTTATTATTCCTGGTTTTCTGTTAATTTATTTGTTTGTATATAAATTTGTGTCAAACAAAACTGGGGCCGCATTACAAAATAAAAGTGACAAGAGCTATAAATTATATATTGAACAGAAAACTAAACAAAATAATTTAAAAGCTTTATCAACAAAATTAAATTTGTTTTGAAATAATGATAATAAAAGTCTCAAACAAAGGCAAGAACAATAATTATTTTTATAGCCCGTTATTCTAAATGCTTTATAGGAGATCTTACACTCGTACTCGGTTCTTATTCCACACAGTGACCTTGTTAATTCTTAGAACAAGATGAAAACCTGTACTTTGAGGCTGTAAACAAAAGAGAAAAGACATGCCCTTATTGATGCTTTCTCTCACCTGATCAATGCAGACTTGTGCATGTGAGTTTCTTTTAACTTGGCTGGTCATTGAAAGTAAAGCTCTAGAAAATCTATGCAAGGTCAGCCCATGTAGCAGACCCTGCTACTTCCTGTTCCATACCACAGCTGGATGACCACACACGTTCGCAGCAGTAAAATCTATCCAAAGTCCAATTTGCAGACAATTTCTTATTAAAACTGCACAATGTGTGCAGGATGCAAAACACTGTGAATCAGACAGAAAGCACGAGGAAAGAACATCACAGCTCTGCACGATCTCAAAGGCAAGCTGCTTCCCAAAGTTAGATGTAAGTTTCCAGTTTCCTCCCACAGTCCAAACCCCCCCCCCCCCCCCGCGACCCTAATAGAAGATAATGGATGGATGGATGAATGGATGGATGGATTAGTAAATATATTTTTACATGGTCCAAATCAACAATTACATGAAGATTTATTAGCACAATTAACTTTTTGACATCTGGCAACAAATGTAAGCACTGGCAGTTTAGTGAAACTTAATCTGGAGTAGGTTGTAAGATTGGTGTGATTAGCTGTAAACCAAGCTCTCTGGGAACAAATATATAGGGTGGGATCAGTTAATAAAAAAGGAAAGAAGTTTATACAGAAAGAATCCTGTGACTTTGGTAAAGGATTTGTTGTTTCTTGTTTGTCTTCTAAAAACCATGTAAAATAATATGGACCAAAAGGTACCTCACAGTACAAAGTACAAAAAGAGTTGCAATATTTCTGTATAAACAGAAAGAACATACCAGTTCATCATTTTAATGGCTTTATGTGAAGTATGCCAACTGTCTGTATGTGTGTAAGAGAGAGAGAGTGTTAGAGAGAGTGTGTGTGTGTGTACGTGTGTAAATAAGAGAGGGAGAGAGAGAGAGAATTTGTTTATTCAGCTGCTGTCAGTCATTCTTCGAAAACACATTTGTTTCTCCCAGTTCCCTGCTCTGTGTAGTATCTGAGGTCTACGCCACACTCACTGATCTGCACCACACTGTCTGTATCAATAGGAAGTGAAAGTGTGGTGCTTCCTTTTGGTATTTATACTGGTCAGAATTCTCTAAAAATAGCAATCGCTTTCCTTCCGCCTCCCTCCACCTCTTTCGTTCCTCTTTAAGTATTCTTGGTAAACTGGACATTTCCACTATTGTAGGAGGAAACCTGAGCAGACCAATCACCAGCTTCTGAACGTACCAGACTTCGTGACGGGCACATAAGGACACTGGCCCACTTATTTCCTAAACTGTGAGATTTCCCACAATATTAGCTATGTGTGTAAGAGGATAAAGGATGAAAGCAGTTTCGTTCTGACAGTTAAAATATTAATAATTTCCCTTAGCAGGGTGTAACTCCCACAAGTGGCTATGTCATCCATAATTGTTTAGCAGTCATGTGCATTTAATTCATGGCGCATATAAACCAGTAATGACAAGTCTGGATAAATGTTCATATAATGAGTTATCATCTGGTGCACCCAGAATGTAATCACAATTTTTTTGAGCATTCAATTGACCTTGATCCATGTTTTTGGACTGTGGGAGGAAACCGACAAACCCGGAGGAAACCCACGTGGAAACGGGAAGAACATGAAAACTCCACCCAGATTGGGATTCAAACCTAGTGATGAGAGACTATAATAAAAGAAATATAAATACTGTCAGGGCACATGCACATCTTATATTCCAGTGTTAAATGTGCACATGATTCCAAGTCTAATCGCCTTAGAGCCACACACACCACCAAATGTAATCTTGGGGTAAAAATGCCTCTAGCCACATAACACATCTGTCTCCTGTATTTTGACAGCTTTATTTTTGCTTTCCCTAATACAATGAGACCTGTTTTCAAAGGTGTTGGAGTTGCTCTTTTAACTGGATTTTAGAATTTTAACCCCTAAACATATTTTTATTAGGCCTTATTGTATTGTTACAATGGCACAATGAAGTGCTTTCATCAGTTTAATCTGTCCACAGAAGATTCTGTTAGATGTACTGTGGCTTTGTAATTTTTCATTGGTATAGGTTTTTTTCTAGCTATGAAGTTCATGGCAGCAAGGCACGATTTATTGATTGGGTGTGACTCCGCACCTGACACCGATCGTGTTCACAGTGGTGAACACAGCATTGTCCATATGCATGTGTTGCTTTCTCATTCATTAAGTGCATGGCCTTCATTTCAGCATTAAGCATCTTGGATTTCTTTCTGGTTTGGCTGGTTTCAGGACTGTGCGCCTTCAGCGTTATTTTTTGTTTTTGTCTCGGATCATTCTGGCCACTGCAGCTGGGGGTGGATAGCGTGACATTAGTTGCAATTCTTCTGCTCCAACGTACGGAGGCAGAGCAGAGTAAGCACATGCTCTCACATTGTGATAGCAACTGGGCTCCATCTTCTGATTGGCGGCACAGCTGCTAGGTGACACGATCCGTATTTTCCCCCTATATTTGTTTCTTTGTTTTTTTATTTAATTTTTGTTGGGTGTTCATGGTCGCTGAGATGTATTTCAGTGCTGATGCACATTATGAGGAGTGGCATGTCACATGATGTATATTTTTTAGTGTAGGAGCCACATGCTTACCTTATCTCATTATCATTTGCTACAAGGGACACGGGGGTTACCCCATGCTCAATCAGAGAAGAATGAATAGAGCACTGAGCACACACTCACACTATAAAAGAGCAATTTACAGCAGGCAATTCACCTCACAGCCATGTTGTTGGACTGTGTGAGGAACTTGGGAACCCGGAGAAAACACAGGGAAAATATAATAACACCACATTTGGAACTCCACAGCTCTGAGGGGTGAATGTGCTAACCACTAAGCAACTGTGCATCTCGGGCCACATTATCAGAGGTATCATCTTTTGCTATTACTTTTATTATGTTGAGCTTAATAAATATTATTTCGTATTACTTTGTCTCTCCCGTGCATGTTATAGGTTCTGAATTGCTTTTGTCTTAGTGTCAGTAGGGTTCTCCAGGGTCTTTTATAATGGCTAAAGAAAAGGGGAATGAAATTAAAGTTTATTAGTCATCATTCAAAATGGTTTGTTGCCATCTCAAATTTTTTTTCTCCGATATTTAGATCCTGGTAAGTAAGCTACAGTACCATGGTTTATAAACTTCCTAATGAGTTTATGCACAGTGGAGACTTGTAGCCTCCAGATGGTCTACACATTTTCATAATTTTGGCTCTTATAAGCTCTTTTTCCTTTTTTACATGCTATACAAGCACAAAGACTGAAGTGAAGTGTAATTGTATTGGATTAAATAGTGAGTTTGATATTGTCAGCACCTGTGTCTAAAACAGATCAAATCTATAAAGCACATAAATGTATTTGATTTATTTATGTAGAATGACATAAAATAAAACTTTTTGTGCTGTTTCAGTGCAAATACCTAAACAAAACACATTTGTACAACAAACCAGCATTTGTACTGCAACAGTTATGCAACATTTTTTGTTTCTGAGTGCGAGACTGCCAATTTATAGGATGTCATGACAGTAATTGAACATAACAGTATAAATTATTCATTCATTATCTCCCGCTAATCCTCTATTAGGGTCGCGGTGGGGTTCCCCATGCCCATCCAGGGGAGAACGTCTCGGGCGCTGGGCAGACAGACCCAAGACAGGGCGCCAATCCATCGCTGGGCACACACTCACTCACACAGACACACTCTATAGGGGCAATTTTGAGAATTCAATTAACTTGATCCATGTTTTTGGACTGTGGGAGGAAACCGGGGAACCCGGAGGAAACCCACGCAGACACGGGGAGAACATGGAAACTCCCCCCAGATGGGGATTCGAACCAGGAATCCCTAGCACTGAAAAGCGAACGTGCTAACCACTAAGCCACCGTGCCGCCCCAGTATAAATTAGCCTAATGATATTTATTAAACATATAATAATTCACCATAGAGGAATTTTATTTGAAAGTGTTTGACTGCTGGGAGTTTGAAATTACTCACCGAATCTATTATTTATTTTTGTCATTTAGCAGATGCTTTTTTCAAAGTGACTTTATTATTCACTGTAATCTGTCTGAAATGGCCTTACAGCTACAGTCAGGTCTAGTTTTGACTTTTAGTAACCTTCACATGATTCATACATCACCCAAGGTAAGCAATATAAGCAGTGTGTACAGTGTATAAAGTGAAGTCATGCTGTTATGTAGCTGGAGGGAGAATCTGCAGAAAGGTGGAGTGTTTCTGATGAAAAGAGTGAAGGTCAGGCTGAAAGGTATGCAGGAAGTGCAGAACGTTCCTCAGAATAATAAAAAGAAATACAATTCGTCTCCACTTTTTTCTATAAATGGAAGAAAGAAAATTTTGATTAGATTCACAGCTTCAAAAATACCCTTTTTTTTTTTACAAGGGATTCCAATCTGGTTTGGCTTATTTTTAAATTCTAATTCAGGAGTTAGGGCTCTGTATAATAAAATTCTTTCAGAGCCAGACCTATTTTTTACGAATTACTTTTAGGAAAATTGCAATGCTAAAATTACAAAACATGACATCATTTTCTGCTAAAATTACTGAGGACCTAAAATTTTAAGCAGACTATTACACTATATTTTAAATTTATCCACAATTATGATTCAATTTTCAATCAGTGTTTGGACAGAACTACAAATTTTACCTTAGTTAAACAGTCCATGTTGGAATAAGTAAATAATTAAATTTGTTTAATTGTTTGGGAGTTGGGCGGCACGGTGGCTTAGTGTTTAGCACGTTTGCCTCTCAGTGTTAGGGAATCCTGGTTCGAATCCCAATCTGGGTGGAGTTTCCATGTTCTCTCCGTGTCTGCATGGGTTTCCTCTGGGTTCTCCGGTTTTCTCACACAGTACGAAATCATGGATCAAGGTCAACTGAATTCTCCAAATTGCCCCATATAGAGTGTGTTTGTGTGTTTCTGTGGGAGTGTATGTGTATGTGTAGATTGGCGCCCTGTCCCGTGTGTATCTGCCCAGCGCCCAAAACGTTCTCCCCTGGATGGTCATAGGGAACCCACCTATGACCCTAGTAGAGGATAAAAAGTAAGATAATAGATGGATGAATGTTTAGGATTTTAACCTTTGAACATCATTAAAACTATTTCTTTATAAGAACTGCACTACCTCATTTATCTCCAGCTTTAAATACAGTGGGAAATGGGAGTCCCAGAGAAAATGCAGTAAGACGATCGGGGAGGACATGCAAACTGCAAATAGAAAAGGACTTTGTTCCCCTCATCTAGCAAATGAACCCAGAACCTACTTGTTTGAGGGCAGAAGTGCTAACTACTGTGTCACTTTGCAATGAATTCATTAAGTTAAATGTGTTTCATTTATTTATTTATTCCTGAAATATATTAGGTCCAAATCAGTAAATTGGTTTGCTGATTAATTAGAATAAATTTTTTAAAATATATTTTCAGGTATTTTCAGGTAAGACTTCCTTCATGCTTAAGCAGGAGTTGCAGGAGTGATATTTAATAGAAAGTATATGCCAGAGTCAAAGAGGAAAGTTTACAGGACATAACTTAGGCCAGCAATGTTGAATGGTTTGAGGACAAAGACATTAACCAAAAAGTAGGAATGAGTTTATTAGAAAGATGACACAGGTAGTATGTTTTGGAGACAAGGTTAGGGAAGCAAAATTGAGGTGGTTTAGACATGTGCAGAGGAGAGGTTAGATTTATATTGGCAGAGGGATGCTGAGGAACAGGAGAAGAAGGTTTATTTATGTTGTGTTGTTGCTTATGATAGATGACAACCCTAAATGGAAAAAGAAGTGATGCTGAGAGATGCTGAAGCAGGAACTATCCTTCTCAAAAGTTATAGCCCAAAGCTATAAGGATTTATTTTGCTAAAACTTCGCATTCTGCAATCTGCACTGCAGCATACAATTATAGGTGTCATTCAAATATACTTTATGTACATATCAACATTATTTATATGTTGCATTCCTCACATTCATGTATGATTATGATTGGTACAGACAGACCGCCCTCCACTTGACTGCTAAAACATAATGATCTGTTTTAAATTGTGCATACCTGTTCTGCATTTGTGCTGCCACATGATAGCAGTAAAACGCAAACATACTCCTACATGTGGCCCTCTGATTGGCCTTGGGGTACAGAAAGAAGAACCACACCCCTCATCTGTGAGTGTTTTAAAAGATCAAGGCTGTAAGGTTTTCAACTGTTTTCAACTAGTTTAATGTTTGATCATTTGTATAATGGGACAGGCAACAGGAATAATTACATATCCCTGTTATACCAGAGAGGGAGGTATAGGCATAACCTGATGGAGAAGTAGTTAAAACACAAATGTTAATGTTTTGACAAGATAAACGACTGTTATATGGTGGGTTCAGTTTCATTCAAACACACCCAAAAGTAGGTCAGCCCACCTAAACATATATACAGAGACATGACCACTGAGAACGGAGAGCTCTCTCATCTATCGCGGTTGTCTGTCATTGATGATTCTTGCTGTACCCTTGCTGTCTATTCAGTAATTTGTATTAAAATCTGTTTGGAACAACCTGCATTCACATCTAACAAGGCCCACGGTGGCTTAACTTTGCAACCTGGGGATTTGTCTTCTACCCCTGGCTGTTTGAGGTGGAATGTACCATTAAGTGTGTGGGTTTGCTTTCCCCTTTTTGTGTATGGATTCATAGATGAATAGGACAGTACTGTATTCAGTAATAAAGCTAATATTTGCCTTTCGGGTGTGATGATATTCAAATCTTTATTCAAACCATTCAGGAGTTCTGCTTTAATCTGAGGTTCTGTTGTGAAAGCTAACATTAAGCTGCTGCAACATTAAAGAGCTAAATGATGATACTTGTGTTGGGTGATCATTCATCTCAAAACTGGTGGATCAGGTTTTATAAAATGGTTTCAAATGCTATTTTTTATATTAAAAATTCTATTTTTTTAATGTTCCACAATGGCAACAAAAATCAGAAAAGGAATATTTTATTATCACAAATGGTTTATTCATTTATGATTTTATTAATTATATGTGTATTTCCTTTGTGTTGATATCTGTAATAATAATGAACTCTGTTTCTAAAACTCTATTTCATTCATTCATTCATTAATTATCTTCCGCTTTGTCCTATATTGTGGTCGCGGGGAGGTTCCCCATGCCAATGCAGGGGAGAACGTTTCGGGCGCTGGGCAGATACACCAAGAACAGAGCGCCAATCTATTGCTGGGCACACACTCACAGAGACACGCACACATACACACCCTATATGGGGCAATTTGGAGAACTCAATTGACTTGATCCATGTTTTGGACTGTGGGAGGAGCCCCTAAAACCCTATTTCAAAAAACAAATTAATGCAATGAAAAAGCAATGAACTTTTTTTTATTTAATAATAATAAAAAAGTAATTTAGTATTTCTTTTTATTTTCATTTAACAATTAAAAGATTCTATTTCTTTTGCATACCTTTGTTGTTTTGTAAATGTAAGCAATATAAACCTGGAAACCCACACAGACACGGGGACAAAATGGACACTCCAGTCAGTGAACCTGGAACCCAGTGCTGAGAGGTGGACATGCTTAAGTCACTGTGCCGTTATGCACAGTTAATGGTATCTTTTATATAATAAATAAAAGATGTTGCATTTATACCTAATCATGAATAAATTGGTTGGAGTAAACATTGGGGAATCTATCCATCTATCCATTCATTATCTTCTGCTTTATCCTTAAAAAATCCTTGAATCCTTGAATCCTCTACCAGGGGAGAATGTTTCGGGCGCTGGGCAGTTACACCCAGGACATGGTGCCATCTATCGCTGGGCACACACTCATTTACTCACACAGACACACACACAAACACACTCCATTATGGGGCAATATGGAGAACTCAGGTAACTTTGACCCATGTTTTTGGACTGGAGAACCCAAAGGAAACCCACACAGACACGGGGAGATCATGGAAACTCCACCCAGATTGGGATTCGAACCTGAACATGTTGTGTGATATACCTACAGTTAATTTTTAATTAAGTTTAAGTTTTTATTCATGTTGCATAATTCTGTTTGCGATAGTGCTTCATCTGTAAGCTAAAACTTTTTAAGCTTGAATCCAGCAAATCCAAACTGAGGCGACAGTCGAAAGAAATTCTCTTTGACCTTTTTTTAGGCTGAAACCAAGGGACCAAGACTCATTGAAACATTTTCGGACATCATGTGGTAAAACAATAACAATGTGGTGATTATATACAGGTGTTCAGTACAACACAGTACTCCACAGACTCAACAGTAACACAGACTGTTTGAGTGCAGTCAATACAGTCTAGCTGACTGATCCCTTTTGTCCTCAGTAATGATGAAGAACAGTGAAGGCAATTATATTCTTTCAACTTCATGGAAACAGTTTAGTGGTTTCCAATTTTCTGCATCAAGTTTTGAACCTAACCCATTCGAACATTTCTAAGATGAACTGACAGATTATTGGAATGTTTGAGCTATGTTTATTTGTCCATGAAGGGAAATTTAATGAATTAATATCTTATACACTATGAATTAAATGTATGCGTCCACATACTTCAGTTTATTAAAACCATCAGTTAAATTCAGCGGCAGAAGTTGGTCCTCTGGCACACTCTGTAGGACAAAATGTGGCATTACCAATTCACACCTTATTGTTTTTACACAGTAATTTATTTGGGCCGCTTCAGAACACTGAAAGAACCATGACATAAATCCATTTCTTATCTTCTGCTTTATCCTTTACTAGGGTAGCGGGGCTGTTCCCCATGCCCATCCAAAGAAGAATGCTCCGGGTGATGGGCAGATACAACCAGGACAGGGCCCCAATCTTTCACTGGGAACACACTCACTTACAGACACACACACACACAAACAAATTCTATATGGGGCAATTTGGAGAATTCACTTCACCTTGATACATGTTTTTGGACTGTAGGAGAAAAAAAGAGGAGAACCCGGAGGAAACCTACGCGGACACAGGGAGAACATGGAAACTCCACCCAGATTGGAATTTGAACTGGAAATCACTAGCACTGAGAGGCGAACGTGCTAACCACTAAGCCACCATGCCACCCCCATATGACATAAATGTAGTATTTAATTGAATGGTTTAATTTGAATTTAATTTCTCCAATATCCATATTACAACATAATTTCAATAGTGGGCAAAATACTACTAAAACTAATAATTTAAAGTCATACTGAAGGCAGAAAAGTTGCTACAGCATTAGTGTTGGTCTGCTTTCCAGCTCACAAGATTCAAATGATTTTCTCACACAATGTTACCACAGAAACGCTTTTTAAAAACTCAATTCTTGGCTGCTCAAATTTACCCCTATTTAAATTGCCCCCATTGAGTGTGTGTCTGTGTGCCTAGTGACAGATTGGCTCCGTGTTCTAGGTGTATCTGCCCAGCACTGTAATATTCTACCTTGATTGGGCACCAGGTTCAAATCCTAATCTTGGTAGAGTTTTAATGTTCTTTCAGTGTTCGTGTGGGCTTTTTCCAGGTTCTTTGGTTGATTCCCACAGACATGGATTCAAGGTAAACTGACTGCTCTTTATTGCCCTCTATAGTGTTTGTGTGTCTGTGTGAGTGAGTGTGTGCCCAGTGATGGATTAATGCCCTGTCTTGGGTGTGCCTGCCTAGCGCCCAAAACATTCTCCCACCCTCCCCACAACCCTAGACCCTACTATAGGATTAAGCGGAAGATGATAAGATGAATAATCACGTGTGTGTGTGTGTGTGTGTGTGTGTGTGTGTGTGTGTGTCTATTCACCAGAGCCTAGTCTGCACAGTACAGATAAAATCACAGTTCAAAGTGTCATGGGTTCAACAAAAGATTTTTTATATTATATGTTTAATATTGTGTACAGTCAGCATAACTCCCTATGATGCTATAATAATTATGTTAAAAGCAATTTCATACATTAAGCAAAATTTATCCTATTATGATGATGTAATTATTTACTTGTTTCAATGAATTCTTCAACATTTTACTAAGTTTGGCAAACTGTTTTTGCAAATTTGTCTATATTCTATTGTAATTACAAATAATTTTAGTTATGGGATGAAGTGTTTATTTTATTTTTGATCATGTTTTGCCTAAGAGTTAACCAAAAATATGTTTGTTTAATGCTTATTAATATAATACCTAATAATTATGCATGTATGTCTACAGAGTTTTTTCCTATTTTTCCAACATTTTTGACATAATTTGCTCGTATTTTATGTATTTTCTTTATATTTGATTCATGTTTTTATTGTAAATAACTCCAGGGTTTCTTAGCTGCACAGATAATATGATAATGTGGCCTAGGAACATTAAACGTGGATTACACGGAAGCCGGAGCGTCCTGTGTGACACGCCAGAAACTTGAAAGATGGCGGATGCTCCTGCCGACGCTCCTCAGCGTGAGTTTTGTTTTCCAGTTAAAGAGTTTAAAACCACGTTTCATTTCACTGACAGATTGACAGGAAAATTGCGCTGCTTTTATGTAATCAATAATGATTTTTTGAAATGTATTTTCCGTTTACATACATTATAAATGATCTGTTATCGTTTTTGTATTTTTTTTACCCAAAGTCAAACTTACGCTCTGCTCCCTAAAGTAGTGTCCTATTTTCTGTTCAACGTCGTTAGATTTACTGCTCATCAAGTGCACTCCGTTGAACTATTACCTAATTACTATTAACTATTTGGGTAACCGAATGCCTTTCAGCTTTAAAGTTTAACTGATTTTTGACATAATGTTGAGGTTCTAGGCTATTCAAAGTAAATTATTCATTATGATTATGATATATATGTTAAATGCTATATAATAATAATATTAATTATTATTATTAAACGTTTATGTTTAACTGTTGAATTTCTTAATAGCTTAATGATGTAGCTGCTATAAATAATTTTGAAGTCGAGATAGATGTTTTTGTATTTGTATTGGTCCATAGTTATACTTGTTTAATGAGCACAAAGCAGAGCCATATCCATATATATATATATATATATATATATATATATATATATATATATATATATATATATATATATATATATATATATATAATGTTTTCAAATCCTAATTATATATAACCTCACATTGACAGTACATATATCAGATCAAAAAAGCCAAGGCTTTTGTTGTTTGAGTTTTTTAGAACCCTGGTCATGTTGTATTACAGTTTACAAAGATTTATACGATGCATTATAATGTTTTTTAATTAATTTAATTCATAGATAATTTCACCGTGTATTAAAATTTAACTTTTTTCGAAAATTTCTTTATTGATGGTTGATTGCACTATGGAATATAAGAGATATATAATTCATTTGGTTTTAGTTTTATCTTTGAAGACTATGAAGTCTTTTATTTTCTTTAACCGCTTTTTACATTTATTTTATTATGTTTATTGAAACAGAAACTGTCCAGAGTTTTACAAAACAGTCATTCAGATGTACTTTCATGTTGTTCTGGTTCTTATTCTGGTATAATATTTGGTTCCTCTGTTTTGTCATAAAATTCCTTCCTCTGGCATTCAGACTGAATTTCAATCATTAACATAAGTCAAAAATATAGTTGTTCATTCTTTTAGTTAAATGATTTTCTTTTTTTTAATGTACTTATGGGTTACTGCTTCTTATTTAATTCATAAAATAGTTAAGACTTAATTATTTTTTTATTCCTTGTTTGGGTTTATTGCTTGTATGGGCATTTGATTTATGTGTGTATTAATTAGCAGAACAATTTATGATTGTTTTTAAATTTTAGATTGTCCAGGCACCAGCAGTGAGCAAGCGGGGATTTCTTCAGCATGTCAGGGATGTCCAAACCAGACGATCTGTGCCTCTGGTGGTGCCAAAGCTCCGGATCCTGGTGTCTCTCCATGCTTTTAATATATTAAAGATTAATATTACATTAATCTTTTGTAATATTTTAATCTAATTACATTAGATTAATTATTACATTAGATTGATTATTACATTAGATTAATTATTACATTTCCCTGTCTACATTGCACATTTTTAATAAAACAAGTAAAAACCTGTTATATTGTTGGGATTTGTTTTTTAAAATGTACACCCTTAATTTTACATTAAGAACATCAATATTAAAACTTATTCACAATAAATAATTTAATGTTACATGATAGCACTTTATATTTAAATTAAGGATCTAGTCTCTGCGTTTGGGGTTAGTTTATTTAGGATTTGTCACTGCAGTAGCTATAATGCAAATCATTTGTAAAATTACATTTTCTATTTCCAGCTGTAGCGGAAATAAAGCAAAAGATGGAAAATGTAAAGCACAAGATCCTGGTTCTGTCTGGCAAAGGGGGTGTGGGAAAAAGCACATTCAGTGCACACTTGGCTCATGCTCTTGCTTCCGATGACTCTACAGAGGTGGGTACATCAAAATGTTCTTTTTAGTAGTCATTAATTAGCAAGTTGTATAATCATGTCATCAAAATCTGTTGACTGAATCTATTTTCAAACTTTTGGGCTGACATTTGTGAAGTCAGCATCAATGGGATTTTAATCAACTGTCTGACTACCAAAGCAACTAATACTTACAAAGCAAATAATAGATTGAAAAGTTTGAAACAATCATTCTCAGCTTGTGTGGTAAATGATACAATAGTATTGGTTTAGTATAGTAATTTAGAGGAACAGTGGAATTTAATATAAAAATTGGACAGACAAGAAAACTCATTTAAATGCTTGAAGAATTTGGGATGGTAAAATTAAAACCCCCACATGGCTACTAAACATTGAGGATGGTTTATTTAAATCAGGTTTCATTGCATGCTTTACTCTTACAAACATAATTTTGTAACTTAGAGGCATTAAAGGAAACACTATCTCAAACATGACATAAGCACAATAGACTCCATTTCCTGTGACTGCTAACAGCTGTTTTGTAAGATAAATGAAGTACGTATAATTCTAATTTCCTCCTTGCTGCAGATGTGGTGATTGGAAATGATAACAGCATTACTTCATTGTCTTGTCTGTTCACATTTTTCCCCCTCCCTATTTTCCTCTCCATTCTCACACATTCCCACAACAGGATTGCTTCTTGTAGCATAGACACTCCCCAAACATCTGCAGCCTTATGTAGAGGAACTTAGACTTTTGGGTGGTTTCATTATTTTGTGTTTGACATTACAGCTGTGAGCATCAACATCCAGATACTCCCATGCCACTCATGTTAATCAGAAATCAGTATTGGGGATATTAGTTTCATGTATAATTTCCTAATTGCTAGTAATGTTCCACTCTTCCAGTACCCAGTTAATCATTCACAATCCATACAGAATTAAACCTAGGCCACACAGTCAACAAATCAAGGCAAAAATCCTTTTGCTTTTAGGCAACAGTATTAAGCACTGTCCAACTTAATTAAATTATAAATAAATAAATTAAAAAGGCTGGTTAATAGTACATTTTGTAAATGAATAAATTTTTTGTTGTTTGACCCTGTGTAGAAAATGTCAATAATCTACAGGTTAAATAACAAAATGTTTTCTTTTACAGGTGGCGCTGTTGGATGTGGATGTATGTGGACCATCAATACCAAAAATAATGGGGTTGGAGGGTGAGCAGGTACAGCAGTGAAGTAATGCTATGAAATGTGCTATTGTATGAAATTACTTTGAATGTTGTGTCAGTTGTATAACTCTTTAAGGTTAGGTGTTAGGGTGTTGTAAGTAATTAGTATGTCATGTGTGCAGGTTCATCAGAGTGGCTCTGGCTGGTCTCCAGTGGTAAGGACCTTTATTTTGGTAAATTCTATGAATCATTGTAACTTATTCTGAACGACTACATCTGCGTTATTGCATTAATAGGTATTGTGATTCTTTTTAAAATGGTATAAAATAAATAGACTCGTTTTGTGGTGTATGACACAGTGCTGATTTATTTAAAATTAAAATGGTAACAACATTATAATTCTCTGAAAATCCCTAGGCTGTAAAGACCAGTTTAATCCAAAGAATACTGAATGTGTGAATTATTAATAATAATATTTAAGTAATATTCTAAACTAAGTTTAACCAGACTTCTGTCTGTTTGTACATTTAGGCAAACATATGATTCTCTATCTTATAACATACAACCACAGATATGCTTCAACCTCAAGAAAGTTGTCTAATAAAATCAGTTGTGTCTCTTCAAATAATATTTGGTAAATTCTGTATAGGCCTGTAATATTTTTTTTTTAAGTGAAGTAATATAAAGTTTGCTCTTTTCAGCCATTCAAGAACCCCTATTGTGATCTAAAGTCATGAGGTTAATTAAGGATAGCTAATAGATGCTCTTTTTTTTTTTCTCTGACGTCTGACTTCTCTATCTTCCTAAGTCACTTCCCTAACTCTTTTTCCCTTCTTCTTTTTTATCGTTCCCCCTGTTTTTAAATCAATGTGTGTGTGTATACGCACAAAAGACAATTTTACTTGTTATAAATAAATGGGAAGCACTTATTGTTGTATGCCAGTTCAATGATTTATTTTAATGCAAAAACTGTAGTACGTTATTTATTAACAGGGGTAATTAAGTTGAGAAACAAAAAAACTTAGGGGCTTAATGAGGGAAAGAAAGAAAAAAGTGGTGGTTCTTAAAAATTTTTATATTTCACAAATCGAGGACATGTTCTTGTAAATAATTACAATGTCAATTACATCCTTTTCACATCAAACTACATCAGTTACATGGATTATAACATTGTGGAATTTTTTTTTTTTTTTGGTGATGTCCAGGGTATGAAGGTTCTGATAAAAATTTTAGGTTCTTTGTGCTGCTCTTTATTAAGTAAATAAATAATCAAGCAGTGCTTTTAACAGGACTGACAGATTGCATAAAAGATGCTTTTAAATGTTAAGAAAATGTTATTATTTTGGTAAATATTTAATATACCTGAAAAGCAACTGTGCTATCTTAATGTATATCATTTTATGTAGTATGTGGCAGATAACCTGGCTGTCATGTCCATTGGTTTCTTGCTCAGTAGTCCTGATGATGCAGTTATCTGGAGAGGCCCGAAAAAAAACGGTAAGTATCACATTCTTTTTATTTATGCAGTCACCATATTTAAAGAGTAAGCTTTCCCGAAAGAGCACATTAAAATGCAGCCATTTTTCGACGGATACTAATTTTTTTTACTCTTTGTTTTAATCTGACATGTCTTTAAGCAAAGTAATAGCTCAATGTAGCTTGTTTCTTGGACATGATTGTAATTATATGCCTGTTAAAGGAACAAGCAACATACATCATTGATTGCTTATATGCATCATTTGTTATAAAATTTTCTTTTAGGAAAGTTATAAAATGTTGACATTGTTTGCTTTTAAACTTTCTCACTTTAAACCAAACAAAAATCTGTGCTTTTGCATTTGCCCACTAGATGCTGCTCTATTTGACCTCTTGTTTGTTTATCCAAATTAACCTGTGGACATAATCCCCAATGTTATATTAGCCTAGACCTTAACTAGATTTATAATTTATAAACTTCTAACCAAATACCACGTTATCAAACATTATTGGATGAAGTATAACAGTTATGCAACATTTTTTATTCATCTGTTGGAAGAAAAAAAAAATCCCTCACTGTGATCAATGTCATGCAACATGGTGGCAAATACAATGATTGGTCAGATTTTTTTGTCTGATGTTTAAATGTTATGTTTTATCTTGTCTGCTTTAAACATCCAAAGTAAAATAAGGAAGTATTTAAATTATATACACATGATACTGTTCACTTCCTGCTTGTTTTTAGAAAAAATGTTATTTTTAGTTAAATGCAACCCTTTCAGTTCCTCTAGAAATGTTAGATGAACAACAGTCTGCTTTCTTACCTGTTAAGCAGTGTGTGACAAGTTATAGTGTGTATCTGGACTTGCATCAATGCTGTCATTCATTACCCTTCAGTTACAGACACTGATCATGGCTGATGGTTAAACAGGAATCAGATGCCTGCTCCAGTTAGTTGCCTAATTTTGGAAAATACAATGAGAAATTATTACACTTCGGGAGTTTGAAATTTATGAGACCTAGACAGCACTCAGACAAGTTTAATAATTTTTACTGCTTTATAATATTTTAAATAATAATATTTTCCCTTTTCATTTAAAACCAAAACATTTTTAAGCTAAAATGGGTCCAGCAGCAAAACGGTGGCTTAGTGGTTAGCACATTCGCCTCTCAGCACTAGGGATTCCCGGTTCGAATCCCCATCTGAGTTTCCATGTTCTCCCCGTGTCCGCGTGGGTTTCCTTAGAGTTCTCCGGTTTCCTCCCACAGTCCAAAAACAAGGATCAAGTCAATTGATGTTTTCAAATTGCCCTTTATAGAGTGTGTCTGTGTGAGTGAGTGTGTGCCCAGTGAAAGATTGGCGCCCTGTCCTGGGTGTATCTGCCCAGCGCCCTAATATAGGATAAAGCGGAAGATAATGGATGGATGGATAGTTTTCAGTACACAGAAACTCTGCAGCACTCTAAATGCTAGCTAAAATCAGGCAAACTTGATTTTATTGAACTTTAGATTTGAAAGAAAAAGGAAGTGTGACACAAAATTTTAACTATTTTGTTTTGCATTGACCTTCTGGGCCTTAACTTTGACTAAAAGCTGTTCTTGATGTATCAGTTTTTGGTGTGTTGTATCTGTGCAAATATTTTTGGCTTAAGCATTATATAAAACATGCACCAAAATATGAAGCTTTTCAGGCTGTACAATAAACTTTAGCTTGATTCGTTGATAGAAAAAGCAGTCAAGGGTGTATTGCATTATTGAGAGAATGAGTCATATAGGAACTGAAGTTTCACAGTTCAGAATATTGGGGAACTGAAATTAGTTAAATGTTTTGACACACAGCAGGCTATTAATATGCAATTTGCTTTATGTTTAATTTTTTAAGTCATTCTAACCTTGTTCAATTTTAAATCTGTGTAACAATGTTAAATTAGTGATCTATTTTGCCTACTGTGCTGATTAATAGTGCTAGCCTACTGTAGCCAACTTATTATAAAACATGATAAACATGTACATTTTTTTTTTTTGTTGTTAAAACAAATCAAACGTTGACACAAGAAAGAGCTCTAATGCAGAATGAACAAAGAGCAAGAATAGATTAGATTAGAGCAAGTAGTTTGCAGAAAAAAAAAACTAAAATTATTTTTTTAGTTCCGAGCAGATTAAAAATGTCTCATGACTAAACACTGTTCATATCTCTAGGATCAACATGCACCTAACACCACAATTATTATTAATTATATAGTATCCAGGTAAAATTGGTTATGTGATTTAACACAATTATTTATGCATAATTTACTTTTTCAAATGTTTATTCCAGGCAGTAAAACGCAATCAAAACTTGTTTTTAGCACGATGGCATATTACTCATACCAAAAGTGTATACTCTGGAGAAAAACTACATTTAATGTTGCATATGCAGGTATGATAAAGCAGTTTTTGAGAGATGTGGACTGGGGTGACCTAGACTACTTGATCATTGATACTCCACCTGGTACCTCTGATGAACACCTGTCTGTAGTGCAGTACCTCAGTGGTGCGGGCATTGATGGTGCAGTGATCATCACTACTCCACAGGTACAGAGTATGAATAATTTTTGCAATACACATTTGTCACAAAGTGGCTTTACATTAATTCCCTCAGCATGTAAGTTCATTACCTTTTGTTATATACTGAAGAGATTTAGAGTTTGTTTTGGTTAGCTTTTTGCAGAATTATAGATGTTTTTTAACAGAATTAATTTATTTCTAGAGTTCTTTATGCATTTGGTTTTAATTTATTAAGTACTTGGCATAGAAAATAGATACACATAAGCCAGCAGAAATACAGTACATGATCTTATAGCACAACCTATATATGTTTTTAGCAACCCTGAATAATGCATTTATACAAAAAAGCTACTTGAAATGTTAAAACACTAAAATATAACAATTTGTCAAAGTTTTTTAAAAATAAATAAGCAAATCAATTCAGCTCTTGTAGTGTTCAGAACATAGATCAGTCCCATGAGCCAGTTGCTTCAGTAAATTAATATTGTCCAGGTTGAATACTGCAGGGTCCATTAATGACCTAAAAAATTAGATTACAGGCACACAGCACTCTTTAAATCCTGCGCTCTGTGTTGTGTGGGGTGGTGATTGTTTAATATGCAACTGCACCAATAAGCTGTTACTAGCTCTAAAAGAAAAAAATGGTATAGAGTTTACCTAAATGGACTCATGTGGTGTTTATTATAATAATGCTAGTCTAATTCCACAGGAAATAGCACTACAGGATGTGAGAAAAGAGATTCGGTTTTGTCAGAAGGTGAAGTTGCCCATTATTGGGGTGGTAGAGAACATGAGTGGTTTTGTGTGTCCAAAATGCAAGGTGAGTACCCACCGGACATTCTAATAGGTCTAGTTGTTTAGTGCAAAAAAATCAAGTCAGTAATTTTGTCAATATTAAGATCACACAACAAGCCTAAATTTTTAGCTGGCAGAGGTATATTTATAACTCAGCTGTATAGCAGCTGACTCATGGCGTGAGACCAAGCATGTTGAGGAGGATATTATTACATGGGTAATGTAAAATAGAAAACAAAGAGCCACGCTTAAAACAATGTATTAAAAAATAAATGAGATTTGTGCGCTTATAGTGATGAACGGCACTGTGGGAAAAATTATTATTTGAAACCAAAACACAAATAATGACATGTTTAACTAGCACAGAATCTGATATCGTAGACGGCACGGTGGCTTAGTGGTTAGCACGTTCGCCCCTCAGCGCTAGGGATTCCTGGTTCGAATCCCCATCTGGGTGGAGTTTCCATGTTCTCCCCGTGTCTGCGTGGGTTTCCTCCGGGTTCTCCGGTTTCCTCCCACAGTCCAAAAACATGGATCCAGTCAATTGAGTTCTCAAAATTGCCCCATATAGAGTGTGTCTCTGTGAGTGAGTGTGTGCCCAGCGATGGATTGGCGCCCTGTCCTGGGTCTATCTGCCCAGCGCCCGAGATGTTCTCCCCTGTATGGGCATGGGGAACCCCACCGCGACCCTAATAGAGGATAAAGCGGAAGATAATAAATGAATGAGAATCTGATATCTGAAGTGAAAATCTCAAAAGTAGGCAGTTTTGGTAAGAGGTATATAATAAAGCTAAAGCTTTTTTATAAATAATTATAATAATTATAAATTACTTTTTTAGAGTAAGTAAAAGCTGCTCAGATGAATCTGTTCAATTTAAGCTGTTAGTTTAGGTATAACTCTTAATTTATTATTTTCCACAATATTATTTGTGTTGATGATTCAC
>JAFMOD010000594.1:49968-84953 GCA_019802435.1 Corydoras maculifer | reverse complement strand
CACAAAGTATTGACTCAGGGGGGCTGAATAATTTTGCACATCGCACTTTTCAGTTTTTTATTTGTAAAAAAATTGTTGATTCATGTATAACTTTCATTCCACTTCACAATTGTATACCACTTTGTGTTGGTCTTTCACATTAAATTCCAGTGAAATATATTTATGTTTGTGGTTGTAATGTGACAAAATATGGAAAAGTTCAAGGGGTATGAATACTTTTGCAACCCACTGTATTTGTGTAAATTGACCTTGCAATAGAATCCCTTTCATTCAGTAAATGAATAAAAAGCTTTGATATTTTTTGGTTTCAAAAATGGCATCTAACCTATTAGCTTCATAAGCTTGAATAATTAGCACTGCTAATTCATTCATCAGTAATTGTTTTAGCCTACGGTTTTGTATAATACAAATATTTCATAAACTGTGCCATATGTTTATAAAGAAATGTTATAAAATACTTAATTATATTTAAGTGAGTTATTAAATTTAATGTACTTGAACTAATGTAATTGCCACATTATTTAGTTGCTGAGTTTCTTTGCTCTAAATTGAAATAAACAACAAATGTGTTTGTTACTAAATAATATGTCTATATCTTTATTGTTTACAGTGTAATTGTGTCCCATGTTCACCTTTACCTTCCCGTGTTTTTACTCCATAGCACAGTGGCACTGCTTTTAATGCTAATTTGTGCAGTTCAAGATCCTTTACCTTAAGATTTACTGAATTGCACCTATGATTGTACAACTGCGCTTGACAAATAGCTATTGATGATATACACCACCATAAACAAACTGCATAGTTTAGTTTTTTTTTATTTTTATTTTTTATTACACTCTAATAAAAGAAACATTAAGCAATTACACATTCATAATCTTGTCCTCCAGTGCTTAACACTGCTACAAATGAAAGTTCCTTGATGTACTTCAGTGAAAAGTTAATTTGGCCTGGAACAAAATTAAACTTGGATTAAACTAAGACAGTCTTTATCGTCATTCAAATTTACTCTTCTGTGCACATAAGAATGAGATTTCATTGCCATGGCTCAATGTACGTTTAAAGTGGCAGTGTTGTGTGCAATATATGTAATGCAGTGCAAAATTGTGGCTACATTAATATGTATTAATACTGTGTAAACAAATATGCACAGCAGCAGCAAGTTAGCTAAAATGTGTTTCGCAGTGAAAATAAACGTTCTGCACCTGAAGCTCCAGAGCCTCTTACTAAAAGCCAGTTCCGAAAACAGTACATAGGGAGAGTGGGGGGGTTCTCTGTTCAGACAGCTGCTTGTAACAATGTCCTGAATGGGTGGAACTGAGGTTATCTGCTGTCTTCACTACCCTCTGTAAGGACTTCCAGTCAGATTCAATACAGACTCACTGTTGAGAATCAGAGGCAGGCGGTGTGCGATTGAAAGGGTTTGTAATGAAATTTCCTTTTTGAAGTGAAATGAAATGCTGCAAGTGGAAATCTAAGCTTAATAAACATTAAGACTTGGATTTAATTGTCTCTAATTTAAAACCAGTGGAAATGCAAATCTTATTAACATCATCATTTTGACTCTTAAAAAATGCAAGGTGCATGGTGTTTTAACATTTTAGTGGCTTAATGCAGTTTAATTAATCAGGACCATACATTTTAATAAGTTTATTTAAACATTACTAGCAATTTTGTCAACATCTGCATATCTCCAGTAGCAGATGTAACTTTGGTGAATTTTGACAATTCATTCATTCATTATCTCCTGCTTATCCTCTATTAGGGTCGCGTGGGGTTCCCCATGCCCATCCAGGGGAGAACGTCTCGGGCGCTGGGCAGATAGACCCAGGACAGGGCGCCAATCCATCGCTGGGCATACACTCACTCACACAGACACACTCTATAGGGGGCAATTTTGAGAATTCAATTAAATTGATCCATGTTTTTGGACTGTGGGAGGAAACCGGAGAACCCGGAGGAAACCCACGCAGACACGGGGAGAACATGGAAACTCCACCCAGATGGGGATTCGAACCGGGAATCCCTAGCGCTGAGGGGCGAACGTGCTAACCACTAAGCCACCGTGCCAATTTTGACAATATAATCACAAAATAGTGATTATATGGTAATAAAACTGCTATCGTATTGTCTTTAGAAGCTTGTTTTTTTATGTGACAGACAGTGAGGTATTTGATGCCAAGTTTGGAAGAGGAACAGAAAATACAGCAGTAAAGAGAACATCCTTTATCACACATTAAAAAAATTGGGAAGCATTAACCATCGCAACTACTTTAGTCTGCTGAGCAGCAAGTTTTATGCACAAAGCAGGACGAACACTTTTTTTGTTGTTTTTAATGCATCTTTTCTAAAATCTATTAATGCTTGGTTAATAGATAATTGGTTAAAATTGATATGATTTATCATTACTTTTTTTATTTGGGGTTTGTTACATTGTTTTTCTTTAGGAATTAACTGATCAGCTTGGTTATGAATAATTGATGATAAAGTGTCTGCCAAAATCATTGAAATACTTACTGCATGAATTGTATGGTTACTTTTCACTGCTTACGCACCAATGGAAAAACAAATGAGCACCTGGAACAAATAAGTATATATATAGGATGAGGGTGGCTGAATGAGACTGTGGCTGTAGAAAAGCAGAAGAACAGCTTTACAGAAGTATATATTTTAACATTTCAATGTGAACACTCTACTCACAGCTTTGCCTTCGTTTTCATCTGTTACTAATTTTTTGTTTTGGTTTTTATCTTTCTGCAGGTATTAAACATCACTGTGCTTCCAGTGGAACAGCAGACTCTAGCTCACAATGAGCCCATCAACACAGCTCTAAAAAAGCTTCACCACTTCTCTGGTACCTCATGTAGGAGTTCTAATATACAGTAAATTTTACTCATTGGATTGACAATGTTCCCTCAGTGTGCAACTGCTGCAGGTGAAGAATCCAGGATATATCCAATGTACATGTTTATCACTATTAACTCCTCTCAAAAGACTGCATCAAAAAAATTTTAATTGTGTATATAAAAAACTAGGATGACACAAACTGATCCCGATCCCTTTTTTTTAATTTGTTTCTGTAATAAAAGGTTTGTTTTTTTGTGTATTGTTCTCATGATCTCTCCAAAAAGTACCAGGCATGGGCATCCTGCAGAGGCAACATCCTATGAGCACTGATAAAAGATTAGATTTGATCAACAATCAAAATTCTGCAAAATCAAATAAGCTGCTACTGTACTTAACACTGTCAGTGCACTGCAAGATAAGTTAAGAAAGATACATGACCTAAATAATACTTGCTCTGTTTTGTTTCAGTAGGGTTCCTGAGCAAAAAAGAACACATGGAGTGAAATATGTAGGGAAACAGATAAAAAAAATATATGTATTTGTAGATTTACAAAGTTTATCTGAATTAAAACTGGCAATAAAAATATAAACAAGAGGTTTAAGTTGCACTTAAGGAGATCTAATAAATTGAGTGTTACATTTTTTCATACATTGCTGAAATTTGAAAAATGTCTTGACATTCACACAATTTTGAAATTGATGTTGAGTTCAGAAAGATAGGGAAATTACTAAACTAGGCTAGGAATTCCCAGTTTGAATCCCAATCTGGGTGGAGTTTCCATGTTTCCCCGTGTGGCTTTCCTCCGGGTTCTCTGGTTTCCTCCTACAGTCCAAAAACATGGATCAAGTCATTTGAGTTTTCCAATTTGCCCCATAGTGTGTATGTCTGTGTGTGTGAGTGTGTGCCCAGCGATAGATTGGCGCCCTGTCCTGGGTGTATCTGCCCAGCGCCCAAAACGTTCTCCTCTGGATGGGCATGGGGAACCCCTAATATAGGATAAAGGGGAAGATAATGAATGAATGAAAGGTCCCTGGTCCATTGGCTGGTCAAATGAATTCTCCAAAAAAACAACTAAACAGAGTTTTTCCTCTTGCCACTGTCACTTCGACTTGCTCTTTGGGGTCCAGGCTCGGAACACTGTAAAGCTGCTTTTTTGACAAGTACTGTTAATGAATAAATGAACTTGAACTTGGTTAATCATTCCACTGTACAGTTTTGTTTGCACAAACTTGAGAATGCCATACAAAAAGAGAAAAAGAAGAAAGATTTTTATAATATACGTGGATTTAAGCTGTGGCATTAACATTTTTTACAGGTGAAGGAAGGATTGTTAGTATAAAATACTAGTTATGAATAAAAATGGAAAAAAAGGACCACACCAGAATAATCTTTAACAGATACATACCTCAGACCCCAGTCCTTTCGAGGATTTGTAAAATGATCTTTAGCATGCCGTGTGTTCAGAGCAAATCGGAATTATCTCAACACTTCAGGCCTATGCCAATAAAGGCTGAATCATAATTTTAACATTACGCATGGTTGTTAAGCATAGTAGGGTGTCCAAAAATTAGCACAATTTACGGTTGTAAAAGAGTATTTGGATTTGCAAAATATATTGTATCTGGTGTCTTGAATGAGTAAACCTACAAAAGGGTGTATTAAAAGCATTAAACAGATCATGAGCTCTAACAATGTGAGGCTATGAGCTTAACTGTGAGCTTACTGTTGCAACGTGCTGAAATAATATGCATTTATCATCGGCAGGTTGACCTTGCTGCCGTAGCTGAGTGTGTGTGAATGAACAAATCTTTATTTATTTATTTTTTTCCAAAATTGCAGTACAACTTGCTTGTTCAGATAAGTTTTAATACTGGTCATCGTGATGGACTCGAACTTCCTACTTCTGTTTAAAGCCAGATTCCTGGTCCTAAAAAAAGTAAAGTGAGATGCGTCATATCTGATCTACACCGGCTTAATGTGATTTGGGAAAAAGACATCTGAAACTAAATGTTGCAGTTCTTTTATCTTTCCCAGCAGAGAGCAAACTAATTGCTGGATGCTCTGGAGAAGACTACATGGAAAGCTGGCACTAAACACCCTCAGCGACTGCGATCATGGTTCCTTTTCAGCAGGTTCTGGCAGAGGTGACGACGGTTCTGCAGCAGATAAATTCAGACATGCTCCCCATACTTCTGAGAGAACTTTTGGAAGCTGAGATCTTTTCGATGGAGTACTATCAGTCGCTAGAACTCTCGGTTGCAGGAACGCTCGATAAGGAGAACTTGATTGATCTGGACGACATGGCTCGTAGACTTGCTCTACCTATGTGGCAGAACTGGGATTCCAGCAAGAGCATTCTGTTCTCAGTGCAGAAGGAGCCAGATCTTCATGGTATGATGAAACAGATTTGCTTGTTTTCCATTAGTGCAAGATAAATGTTTGGTTTACAAGACTGGAATTTGATGCAGGTTTAATGTTCCCTGTTTTATTTCATATTAGAACAAACAGATTAGGGGTTTGAGTTCTACTTAATATGAACGGGATTGGAAAAGAGGCCCTATGGATCATTTACGATGAGCTACCTTTACATATATCCATTATCTTCCGCTTTATCCTTTACGAGGGTCACGGGGAGGGGGGGGGTTCCCCATGCCCATCGAGGGAGAACGTCTTGGGAGCTGGGCGGATACACCCAGGAGAGCGTGCCAATCTATCGCTGGGCACACACTCACTAACACAGACACATACACACAAACACGCTCTATATGGGGTAATTTTTGGAGAATTCAATTGACCTTGATTCATGTTTTTGGACTGTGGAAGGAAACCGGAGAACCCGTAGGAAACCGACAAGGGGGTATATAGTATGTGCAATACAGGTCTAGTGGAGTATTACATTATTACATCACTACCCTCTCAATTACTCCCCATGACCCACTTGAGAATAAAATTTTAGAATCGGTCTGTTTTGTTTTAATTATTTTGTCCTATCCAGTTACTGGAGATCCAGTTACTGGAGATTTGCTCCATTTGTATCACCAGAATAATTTTAATTAGTTATCAGCAAACTGTAAAAAAAAAAATGATACTTAAGCAATTGATTTTTGATTTAATATGTATTATGTATTTTTTACTTTTAAAACATTTAAGCTATGGACAATGTTTTAAGTGGGGTTTATTCTTAAAACAAAAGAGTCTTTAAAAAAATCTGAATTTTGGTGTTTTTTTTGTGGTTAGTTGTCAGCTACTGATGTCAGACTAAATGGCTTGCATTCTGCCAAGTTTTGCAGTTCAATGATGTTGAGTTTGGGGCTTCATAGTGTTTGTAAAGTGCAGACTGAGGCTCAACTATGCTGGAAGTGTTACCAAACTGTTGTCATGAAGCTGATTCTTATATTCTTAAACAAAATTTAGAGTAAAGTGCCTGTAAAATGAACGTCTATTATAGAAAATTTGTTCAAGTATTAAAAAGCCATATTATGCAACTCTAACTTTTATGGTAAGAAATAAATATGCACATGTTATAATGGGTTTTTCTCTGGTGGACGAGAGGGTAGCTTCCCTATGCCTTCAGGTTGGGGAACGGGTACTGAATGTTGCCTGTGCTTATGCGCCGAATAACAGTTCAGTGTAGCCAGCCTTCTTGGAGTCTGTGGGGTGGGGTACTGGAAAGTGCTCCCCCTGAAGACTCTGTAGTCTTACTGGGCTACTTCAACACTCACGTGGGCAATGACAGTGAGACCTGGAGAGGTGTCATTGGGAGGAACGGCCTCTCTGATCTGAACCCAAATGGTGTTCAGTTGTTGGACTTCTGTGCAAAACACGGTTTGTCCATCACGAACACCATGTTCGAGCACAAGGGTGTCCATAAGTGCACATGCCGCCAGGATACCCTAGGCCGCAGTTCAATGATCGACTTTGTAGTTGTGTCATTGGACTTGCGGCCATGTGTCTTGGACACTCGGGTGAAGAGAGGAGCTAAGCTGTCACCACCTGGTGATCAACTCTCACCTCCGTCAGAGCCTCAACCACATTCCAGGTCATTGAGTCTGAATGGGCCATGTTCCGTTCCTCCATTGTTGAGGCGGCGGACAGGAGCTGTGGTCGCAAGGTTGTCGGTGCCCGTCGTGGCGGTAACCCTCTAACACGGTGGTGGTCACCCTGTGTAAGGGATGCCGTCAAGCTGAAGGAGTCGTATCGGGCATGGTTGGCTTGTGTGACTCCAGAAGCAGCTGACCGGTACCAAAAGGCCAAGCAAATTACGGGTTCGTGCGTCGCGGAGGCAAAAACCCGGGCATGGGAGGAGTTCGGTGAGACCTTGGAAAGTGACTTTGGGTCGGCTGTCAGGCGAAACTGTCAGGCGACTCAGGAGGGGAAAACGGTGTGCCACTAACACAGTATATAGTGGAGGTGGTGCACTGTTGACTTCGACTGGGGACGTCATTAGGCGGTGGAAGGAATACTTCAAGGACCTTCTCAATCCCACCAATATGTCCCCCGGAGAGGAGGCAGAGTCAGAGGACCCGGGAGGAGGCTTGTCCATCACTGTGGCTGAAGTCGCTAAGGTAGTCAGAGAGCTCCTTGGTGGCAGGGCTTCAGGGGTGGATGAGATCCGCCCGGAGTTCCTCAAAGCTCTGGATGTAGTAGGGCAGTCTTGGCTGACGCGCCTTTTCAACATTGCATGGTCATCGGGGGCATTGCCTCTGGAATGGCAGACGGGGGTGGTGGTGCCTCTTTTTAAAAGTAGGGCCCAGAGGGTGTGTTCCAACTACAGGGGAATAAAGTCTATGATAGTCGAAGCTCGGATTCAGGAGAAGCAGTGTGGTTTTCGTCCTGGTCGTGGAACACTGGACCAGCTCTTCACTCTCTCCAGGATCCTCAAGGGTTCATGGGAGTTTGCCCAACCAGTATACATGCATTGTGTGGATCTGGAGAGGGCTTTTGACTGTGTCCCTCGGGGTATTTTGTGGGAGGTGCTTCGTGAGTATGGGATACATGGCTCCTTACTACGTGCCATTCAGTCCCTGTATTTGCGAAGCAGGAACTTGGTTCGCATGGCCGGCAATAAGTCAGACTTGTTTCCAGAGAGGGTTGGACTCCGTCAGCGCTGTCCTATGTCACCGGTTCTGTTCATAATTTATATAGACAGAATTTTTAGGCGCAGCCATGGTACAGAGGGTGTCCAGTTTGGTGATCTGAGGATCACGTCGATGCTGTTTGCAGACGAAGTGGTCCTGTTAGCATCATCAGGCTGCGAACTTCAGCTCTTAGTGGATCGGTTTGCAGCCGAGTGTGAAGCGGCCGGGATGAGAATCAGCACCTCCAAATCTGAAGCCATACTTCTCAGTCGAAGAAGGGTAGAGAGTCCTCTCTGGGTCAGGGATCAGATCTTGGCTCATGTGGAGGAGTTCGCAAATACAAGCGGCCGAAATGGGTTTTCTCCGCAGGGTTGCTGGGCTCTCCCTTAGAGATAGGGTGAGAAGCTCGGTCATCCGGGAGAGACTCGGAGTGGAGCCGCTACCCCTCCGCATCGAAAGGAACCAGTTGAGGTGGTTCGGGCATCATAAGGATGCCTCCTGGGCGCCTTCCTAGGGAGGTGTTCCAAGCAAGTCCGGCTGGAAGGAGGCCCCGGGGAAGACCCAGGACACGCTGGAGTGATTATATCTCTCAGCTGGTCTGGGAACGCCTCGGGGTTCCCCCAGTCGAGCTGGTGGAGGTGGCTGGGGCAAGGGAGGTCTGGGTCTCCCTACTTCGGTTGCTGCCCCTGCGACCCGAACCCCGGACAAGCGGAAGATAATGGTTGGATGGATGTTATAATTGCTGTTACCTAAAATACTATTCCTCTGTTGCATGAAAGAAAAGATTGTAATTTTTTTGGATCGAATTACAAATTTTATTATTTATAATCACTAATCCTAGATACTACAGTTTCTTTTATTGTTTTCTAGAGCAGAAAGTTTTGTAAATAATAAAACATTTCATTAAGTTCTGAATGATTAGTTTAAATAGTTTATTAGTGTAACATCTATAGTGATTCTTTAAAAATGTTTAAACGTAAACAGATTACAAATGTGTAATTTTAAATGTGATTGTTACAAAACAAACCCCATAAGGCATTTCACCATTTGTTTTAGTTTTATGGACAGTTTTTTTTTATTTATTTATTTTTTTATTAAAGTTTTCCAAAGTACACTCGCACACAGCTCATTCACTGCGCTTCAGTGATGATTGCTGCCTCACCATCTTTCACCACTTCTAAATGGTGGAATGATCTCACTTAGCATCTTTAAGAAACAACTAAAACAAAATCTCCTCCTGGATAATGATCAGGCTTAATAATTCTAAGTGTAACTGTTTGGGGTGTAACATTTTTGTATTTTTTGAACTGGAACTGTTGTGCACATCAGTGCTTCGCTTGCTTATTTTTTTACCAGTTTAACCCAAGCATCAAAACTTCAGTTGTTCTGACTCAGAACAGTTGCAGTTCTAATACTTTTTCTCTAGAATTTAGTCACACTGGAGCAGTGTAACACACGTGGAGTAAAGCAACTCCACAGAAGACAGTCAGAATTAACACAGATTTAAACGATTAAATCTTCATCACCCCTCCTACCTCTGAAATCACAGTCATGTCTTTCGTAATATTTGGATATTCATTCCAAATGAGCTGCAAAAGAAACGCAGGTAGTTGATAGTGCCAAACAGTGTACACGTGTTTCTGACTTCGTTGCACTTTTTAAAACTAAAGCAGCAGTACTTAACCATGTAGACTGTTGTACACAGTGATGTCCACACATAGGCCTGACCATCACCCTGCTGGACAAGATTAAATTGGCTATTCTACGGAGTAACAGACTTTCTCTATACGTTGCCAATTACACCATTTCCTTTTTTTTATCACAGAGGGTGCAGTCGTGATTAAACTGGCCTGCCCAATTATGAAGACAATTATGTTAAATGGCTGTGTATGTTATGGTTATATCGTTACTTTTCTGATGTGTGTGTTAGCTCAGTGATCAGGGTGATGGGCTATTAGCCTGAAAGTTGTAGTAACTAGTTTTGAATTCCAGGTCCACTGATATTACCCATTCGTGTCCTTGAGCAGACTCATAGCCTTCGCTGCTGTATGGCTAAACTAGTTTCAATAAAAATTATAAGTTTCAATAAAAGCATCTGCTAAATGACCTCATGGAAAGCAATAATGCCAATATACAGAAGTTTCATAAATAGTGTGTCCACATTGGCCTAACATCATTTAACAGCTGTGGTTCGGATGTATTACTTTTCCTGGCAAACACACAAAATGGCAGTGCCTTTATGACAAGTAAACTGGCACCAGGTTACATCAGAAACATGATATTACGGTCAGATTTCCAACATACAAAGTGTTTTGGTTTTACCCCGTCTCCAATTATCTTTGCCAGGCCTGATTTTCATGTAGATAAACAAAGCAGTCTACTTCCTCATTGCTTGTACTATGTAAAAAAAATAAATAAAAAATAATGGGTGGGGCCGTGGGATAGGATAATGATCGGGTTTGATACAGTATAGTACAGTATGGCTGTTTTATTTTGTAACTAAATGAATTAATTTAATTTGTTTACATGTTATTACTTAACCGTTATGGCTCTCATTTAAACCATATTTGATTTTATCAAACAACATAAATATTTTGCTGTTAGCTACAGTTCGATGGGAAAAAAAATCCTGGAAATACCCAAATGGTTTTGCCTGTGCTTTAAATATTTAGCAGCACGCTGTTGGATTTAAGCAGGGAAAATCCTAACCTTGTTTTTTGCAGACCAAACATTTCCAAATGGCACAGATTTCACAAATCTTACCAGCTACCTGGCGTCGCACTAATCTGGGTGTTGACATATTAAAACCGAAAGCAACAGTCCTTTAAATGTCCATTAGCAGCAAAGACAGATACAGTGAGTGAAAGAAAGCTTGTTGTAGCTCCTGTGGAAAGAACATTGCATAGTAAAGGTTTTTACTTTATTTTCCTTACAGTGAATCAATATAAGACTAGGTTGTGGTTCAGTTAGGACTTTTTGGATAAGTGGTCACTTACTCTTTTAGGTGCTACAGTAAAATGATTTATAATTAACCAAAGTATAGACAAAAATACTGTATCCTTACTGGCAATTATTGGATGTACCTCCTCAGCTCTACACTCACTGTATGTTTTTCTATTTTTCCTTCCACCAATCATATAGGACTTTGTGGTTTTACAATTAAGCAGCACCTAATAAAATGGCTAGTAAGTGTATGTATAATGGAAAGTCATCTGAGTTTCTCCTCTCTCTCGTGTCAGTTTTAAATCAGCCTACCAAATTTTATTTTACACAAATCTTTTTTTGTATTGCATTTATTTTAGTATATTTTATATAAAATATATTTAGTATATTTTATATAAAATTCAGAGAATTGCTGAGGGGTACTGGACAGTTCTAGGAAGGTTTTGGACAGAGGAAGTAAGAAAAAGTGACTTAGTGATGAAATGAGTAAGTGCAGGAAGACAGAGGAATATGATTAAGAATCTGTTTTTAAGTTTAAAGGATGTACTAAGAAGGTGGAATAAGAGTTTTGAGAAACCGTAAATATAGAAGTTTGGATGATGTAAAGAGAAGGAGCTTTAAAGATAATTAAAAAGGTTATGGTTCTGATTTTTAAGAATCAGGGTTATATGAATCCAAAATTGTGCTTGTTGCATTCTTTTTTGCTTTCCGTCTTTATCTCATCACATTATTTTTACCATTTATTCTTCTACTAGGGTTTTTTAGTTGTCCCATGCCCATCCAGGAAAGACCGTTTAGGGCGCTAAGCAGATACACTGGACAGGGTGCCAATCCATCGCTGGGCCCATACAGATATGCAATTTGGAGTGCCAATTCATCTCAAATCCCTTTTTTTTGGATTGTGGGTGAAAACCAGAAGGTCCTTGGACAATAAAACCAGCAAACTTGGGGTACAAGTCTGTTTCCAGACTGCTGTATAATTTGTCCAACAGAGACTTGGCTAACAGAATGATGACATCAAGCCCACATGGTTCTCTGTTCATGGTGTGGCTCTGTTCATGGTGTGGAAGTGTTTTTTTTTGTCCACTGATCTGGAATATATAATCATCTTGTGTAATCAAGGTGGCTGCCAAGGGTCACCGCTGTGTACATTCCACCACAACCTGATACAGACCCGGCCCTCTAAAAACTACAAGGATATTAATAGTCCATCTGTAGGCCATTATCATTGTTGTTTGGGATTTTAACAAAGCAAACTTTGGAAGCAAACTTCCAAAATATTTGCAGCATGTCTCATACAAAACAGGAAAATCCCTCAGACTAACTCACTGTTACTCCCTCTTCCTTAAGGTGTAAGCCCTCTCTGTTTGGTAAAAACTTACAGGCAGATGCAGAAATGGGTACCTCCAACAATTAGGGAGGTCCCATGATGAATGGACCAATCAGTCTCTTCTCCATATCTGTTTGTATAAATTTAACCTAACCTAAGCTACCTACCATCAGATATACCATTTGTCATATTTTTGCAATGTGTTATTACACAGAGCAAATCCACTCAGGGAAAACGTTTGTTCGTCTCAACTTGTAATCTAACCCAGGACCTTCTTCCTGTGAGGTAGAAGGTAACAGAAGAAGATTTATTTCTGTTTAATTATTTTAGGTTAAAAGGATTATTTTAGATGGCGGGACGGTTGCTTAGTGGTTAGCGCGTTCGCCTCTCAGCACTAGGGATTCCTAGTTCGAATCCCCATCTGGGTGGTGTTTCCATGTTCTCCCCATGTCTGCGTGGGTTTCCTCCGTGTTCTCTGGTTTCCTCCCACAGTCCAAAAACATGGATCAAGTCAATTGAGTTCTCCAAATTACCCCATATAGAGTGTGTTTGTGTGAGTGAGTGTGTGCCCAGCAATAGATTGGCGCTCTGTCCTGGGTGTATCTGCCCAGCATCCGAAACGTTCTCCCCTGGATGGGCATGGGGAACCCCACCGCGACCCTAATAAAGGATAAAGCGGAAGATAATGGATGGATGGATGGATTATTTTAGGGCATGGTGACTTAGTCTTTAGCATATTCACCTCTCAGTGCTGGAGATCTAGGTTCAAATCCCAATGTGGGTGTAGTTTCCATGTTCTCTGTGTCCATGTGGGGTTTCTCTGGGAGCTACAGTTTCTTTTCACAGTCCAAAAACGTGGATTCAAGGTGATTTGCCTGCTCTAAATTGGCCCTATATTGTGGGTGTGTGTCCAGTGATGGATCGGCGCCCTGTCCTGGGTGTGTCTGCCCAGCGCCCAAAATGTTCTCCCCTGGATGGGCATGGGGACAACTCACCCCCACCCCCCATAAACCGAGTGTCTATTATTGGATTAAGCTAATGATAATAAGATGATAAAACAAAGGTTATATGTTCATGCTGTTTGAAAATGAGTTTATTTACCTCCCAAATATACACAGAGGAGCAAAAACTAAAACCAGATCACATTAAAGGGAAAAAAAGCTATAGTTTATTATTTTACCCCTTCTGTTTTGTTGGATTGGGGACATTTTACATTTACATTTACATTTAGTTATTTAGCAGACGCTTTTATCCAAAGCGACTTACAAATGAGAATACCACAAGTCAGAAGCTAAGAAGAAAACCCACTATACTGTAAATTCATCAAACCTGAATGTTATTCGATGCCGCGGCACACACATTTTTTTATTTTATTTTATTTTTTTATTTTTTATTTATTACAACAACAGGTATTTGTTAAAGAGATGCGTCTTCGGTAATTTTTTAAAACTGTTTAGTGATTCTGCCTTACGGACAGAGTTGGGAAGAACAATTGACTGACTAAAGTGTGGATACCTGACTATCAAAGCTTAATTTGGAGGATTCACTTTATTTAAAGCAGGGTTAGTAACATTTATTCATTATCTTCCGCTTTATCCTCTATTAGGGTCGCGGGGGGGTTCCCCATGCCCATCCAGGGGAGAACGTCTCGGGCGCTGGGCAGATACACCCAGGACAGAGCGCCAATCTATCGCTGGGCACACACTCACTCACACACAGACACACTCTATATGGGGCAATTTGGAGAACTCAATTGATTTGATCCATGTTTTTGGACTGTGGGTGGAAACCGGAGAACCCAGAGTAAACCCACACGGACACGGGGAGAACATGGAAACTCCACCCAGATGAGGATTCGAACCGGTAATCCCTAGTGCTGAGAGGCGAACGTGCTAACCACTAAGCCACCGTGCCGCCGTGGGTTAGTAACATAGTTGCGTTTAAGTTGCACCCTTACACACCTCAGTGGACTTCACGGAAAATTTTGCCCAAAAGCTTTTGACTTTTTGTCATAACTATCCAGTTACAAAAACGTGTTTAAAGGTCACTAAATGACTTTTAATATCCATTTTGGAGTTTAAAATACAGGCCTATAGGTAATTGTACAGAGTTGCTCCTAGGCTGTTATTGTGTTTGACAACCTCTCGATAGGTTATTGAAACACCTGTTCAAGGTGTTCCTCTTTTGTTTAAAAACAACACATCAAACCATGTGTTTATGAGCTACCCTGAATGCAATAAAAGACCACTTCATCCACCATCATTATGTAGTGAATCCAGTGCAGGGTTTGGAAACTGGTAACAAAATTCAAAAAAGTAAAAGTACCTACGGTTTCGAATCCGTATGGGTTTTTAATAATTTGGCAACGTTTACAGTGTTAAAATAAGTGGAAAGCACCTGGTGTTTCCATGCCCGGGCAGACCACACCTTTCCCACACCATTGTTCCAGCTTTATTTAGAATGGAATGGCACCCAGACCTTACACAGTAGACTGCATGTCCTGTATGGCTGTTAAAATGCTGGGACCTGTTATTAAAGGTTTTTAAAAGGTTATTAAAAATAAAACAGTGGCTGTGGATATGACGTTATGTTTCAGTAAGTGAAATACAAATGCGCGTTTCACCAGTTCAGTCGCCCAAATGTGAAAGTAAAACCAAAGCGAACCAAACGCAACGCCACACACAACCACACAGCAGTGTAACGCGAGCAGAGCAGCGCACAGCAGGTTCTCCAACACGCGGATATAAAGCATGGAATAAAGTTTTTTTACTTACTGGCAAAAAGAGATGGACACCATCTGTGAAGCAGGTAAAGTCTTATAAATAGCCTATTTAAATAAATTTACAAAAGGTTCAGGCTTTATAAAGATATCTGCTTCATAATTAAAAAATACTACATATTTTTTGCATTGGAAGTTATAATTGCAAAAATTAGGAAAACATCACTGCACTCATATTTTCGAGTATTTTTAGATTTAAAAATAAACCAAGCAATTTTTCCAAATTTTGCTTTGCGCGCACTCGGTGTCCAGGATCCAAACTGCGCAATTGCGCGCTGCAGTAATAACCCATGTTATAAAGTATGGAAGATTGAGTGTTTGCGTTATGGATTTTGACGTTAAGACTGATATAAAACAGCGATTTTTACGTTCTAGGGGTATAAAGCGCGGATTTGTACATTTCCACATAGATGTTCGCAACTTTGTCTCTGTGCTTTGACCAAATAACCTGAGACATTTCTCTCTCGTGTCGTCTAAATTTCTCTTAATCGAACTAATGTTTTGATTATTTACAGTATTTTATTTGATAAGTGATAGACTGCAGTAGACCCTCTTAATTTTAAAAGTTACAATAAGTTTATCAAATAGCGCTCTCTCTCTCTCTTTCTTATATATATATATATATGGGGCGGCACGGTGGCTTAGTGGTTAGCACGGTCGCCTCTCAGCGCTAGGGATTCCCGGTTCGAATCCCCATCTGGGTGGAGTTTCGATGTTCTCCCCGTGTCTGCGTGGGTTTCCTCCGGGTTCTCCGGTTTCCTCCCGCAGTCAAAAAACATGGATCAAGTTAATTGAATTCTCAAAAATTGCCCCATATAGAGTGTGTCTGTGTGAGTGAGTGTGTACCCAGCGATGGATTGGCGCCCTGTCCTGCGCCCGAGACGCTCTCCCCTGGATGGGCATGGGGAACCCCACCGCGACCCTAATAGAGGATAAGCGGGAGATAATGAATGAATGAATGAATATATGAATATATATATATATATATATATATATATATATATATATATATATATATATATATATATATATATACACACACACACATATATATATATATATATATATATATATATATATATATATATATATATATATATATATATAAATACATACATTTATATATATATGTATATCTCATATTCGGTCAAAATGCTATTTGTGTAATCATTTTATTTTTTAGGATGTTATAATGCTTATTACCTTAAAGTGTTCTAGTTTTGATTAGTTTTTACACTTGCCCTCCCACACTATGTTGTAATGTAGGTCAGGAATCCAGGTGTGTACTACAAACAATAATAAAATGGATGTAAAATAAAGCAAAAATGATTTCAGTCTTCTGTCCTTGTTGTATACAGTTTGAAATGATGCAGTTTCAGTAAATCCTAATTTTATGTCATGCAGAGAGATTTCAGATAGTTACATTCCTTATGGCAAAAGTTTGGAATCTGTTTGACTAACATCATGTAGGCTATTTAGTCATAATCCATCCATCCATTATCTTCTGCTTTATCCTCTACTAGAGTCGTGGGGGGGGTTTCCCATGCCCATCCAGGGGAGAACGTTTCAGGCGCTGGTCAGAAACACCCAAGATGGGGCGCCAATCTATCGCTGGGCATACACTCACTCACACAGACTCGCCCACACAAACACACTCTATATGGGAACCCGGAGGAAACCCACGTGGACACGGGGAGAACATGAAAACTCCACCCAGTTTGGTATTCGAACTGGGAATCCCTAGCACTGAGAGGTGAACATGCTAACCACTAAGCCAGCATGCCTCTCTTAGTCATAATATATATATATATATATATATATATATATATATATATATATATATATATATATATATATATTATATATTATATTATATACATACTAACTATACTATTTCTGTAAATGTTAATTTATGCACTGTGGTTGCCTCTTGACGTATTTTTTTAAACTAACTGAGATTAAAAAAAATTAAGACACCAAAAAAAAACTTCCACATCACCCGATAAGTATTTAAGTTTGCCCTGCCCATGATGGTGCTAAGCACTCAGCCACCAATCACTAATGCTGATGCATGAACTTCATTGATTTTAAGACAATTTGAGCCATTTCTTGGTATTTTAGAGAGTATAGAAACCCCTGCACAGTCTCAAAGAGTAAGTATGTCAAGTAATCATAGCAAAGCTGTGTATTTGTATAGGGAACATACACGCACATAGATACATATATACTTTATACTTTATAATCTGAGACATTAGAAAATAAATATTGTACTGTACAATGTCTTATTGTTAGTCATTCAAAAGTTATGCTCAGTGTTTGGCTTATGCAGAATTTCCAAATCATATGGTGGAAGGGTTCAACTTATCCAAAATGCATTTGTGCGGCTCAGATATACCAGAAAAGATGCACACACACACACAGAAAAGACCAGATCCACCATCTCTGGGAATCAAGTCAGTTATCTCTGGCTTTGAGCTGTGTGGAGAATGGACTCAGTATAATCCAACTCAACAGAACATATATGGAATAAATTGAAATATCAACTGATCTGAAATTTTCAGACAAGCAAAATATTTTAAAATGTCTGAAGTATAAAGGCTTTATATCTTCAAAATTGGACAGTAAAAATACAAATTCAATATCTCTGCTTTTTATCATAATTTTAGTAATGGTTAATAATTATGTGTAAGTGTCTAACGTGGTGCTTATCAATGCTATGACCTAAACATTTGACTAGTCACAATCCAGTACTTTATGCATTAGATAAATACTATTAATTCATTCATTATCTCCCGCTTATCCTCTATTAGGGTCGCGGTGGGGTTCCCCATGCCCATCCAGGGGAGAACGTCTCGGGCGCTGGGCAGATAGACCCAGGACAGGGCGCCAATCTATCGCTGGGCACACACTCACTCACACAGACACACTCTAAACGGGGCAATTTTTGAGAATTCAATTAACTTGATCCATGTTTTTGGACTGTGGGAGGAAACCGGAGAACCCGGAGGAAACCCACCCCCCCCCCCCCCCCCCCCCCCCCCCCCCCCCCCCCCCCCCCCCCCCCCCCCCCCCCCCCCCCCCCCCCCCCCCCCCCCCCCCCCCCCCCCCCCCCCCCCGTGCTAACCACTAAGCCACCGTGCCGCCCTAGATCAATACTATATTTACATAATCTATAGTGTATATTGTACATGAGTCTAAGTTGTTAATATGGTACTATTTTTTGCGCAGATATGCTGGATCTCTTCCAAGATGAGGATTATTTGGCAGTTGAAAGTATGTGTAATATATAGCAAGAAAACCTTTTACTGTAAATCATTCAATCTGTTTTCCTGTATTAACTATATGTCCTTTTGTTGATTCTTAGACCTGTCAGATCTCCTTGGTGGGATTGATCCCAGCTCACCTCAAATTGAAGAATATATGCGTCAGTATATCTTTAAAGAATTCATGTTTATAAGATATAAGGCTTATTATAAAATCATTTTCTCTTTTAAAAATTTTAGATGAACGCTTTGATGATGCAGTCTTTGATACAGTCCCAACAAGTAAGGCAAGGCTATTTAATGCACAAGGGTTGATTGAATTCATTTTGAATATAATTTTGTGGGCCTAATTTTAGATACATATAAATAGAAAATAATGAATCTGGGTTTTAAAATGTCAATATTAAGAGAATGACCTAATTATTTTATTGTCTTATAACTTTACTGTGTGTTTCTTGTTGCTCAGCATATACATTTGGAGATAAAAATGAAATTCAGTGTGAAGATATTTTATCTGCTAAGAAAAGGCCAAACAGGAAGCGACGAGGTAAACAATTTTATATCTTTCTGAATCTTAGAATCTTAGAGAATACATAACTATTACTATCTCCTAAAAATATTTAATATATTTTAATCTGTTTTTTTCTTAGCAGGAGAAAAAATTTCAAGAAAAAGTCCCCAATCCAAGCGTAACAAAAGAGGTGAAATAATAAACTATAACTTTTATTCCTTAAGACATTTCTTATCTTTACTATGATCTGGTTTTAGTTTAGTTCTTTATTCTCTATGTATGTTCAGGATGTAAATAAACTGATTTCCAAACAGCGTTAAAATATATAACCTTTATTTTCTTATCCAATTATCGTCCACTTAATCCTATACTAATAACTGTTAGTCGTTACGACCTGTATCCTCAGCTCTGAGAGGCAAACATGCTAAACTAACCTTTGTTGTAGGCTACCTTTGAAAAACATAATTGTTGTTGTGTGATGTTTTGGAATAGAGTTAGGCAGTGGTTAGCATTTATAGTAAGATGATTTCATGTTTGATTTCTGGGCAAGGCTGTCAGTTTTCTTTCTGTTTACTCTGCATGTACTTTTCATTGGAAGCTCTGTTTTTTTCTTAAAACATGCTAGCAGGTTATGTGGAGATACAAAATTTTCTCCATAATGTGTATGCAAATGTGTTTATTTCTGTGTCAGACTTACTTAGACTGGAAACCTGTTTAGGGTGTTTTCCTGCCTTTAACCTTAATTAAAATAGCGAAAAGAAATCATCATTTTTATGACTCTGCCTTGTTGAGCGAAAGTCATCATTTGAGGGTGTTGATTATTAACGGATTATCCACTGTGCAAATTTCAAACTAAATTTGGATTAGTTTCATTTTCACTCCTAATTAAAGTACATTTGGTTAAAGCTATTTTAAAACAGAGAACACATACAGATAAAGTAAGCAGGTGTTAAGCTGTATCCACACTTACAGTTCTCTTTGATACAGAAGTTAACATGTAAACATGTGAAATGAGAAATGAACAAACTGTAGAAATTAGTACACTTTGGCAGTGACTTTCTCTCTGTACATCTGTAAAGCGGTTAATGCTAACTTCCTGTATCAACCCACTTCAGCCCTACAATGTGTTACAAGCCCCCCTGATGACATCCTGCCTGATTTAGGGGATTTTCGACTCAACAGCCCCTCTACAGTACCTCCAGTGGTCCATATTCCTCTAACCATCACAACTGCCTCTTTAGTGCCACCTGGTAAAGATCATTTCCTAATAACAATAATGGATAACAGTTTCAGATCCAAAAGCTTCTGTTCTTTGTTGTTCATTTAGTCACTGTGTGTGTGTGTGTGTGTGTGTGTGTGTGTGTGTGTGTGTGTGTGTGTGTGTGTGTGTGTGTGTGTGTTTGTGTGCGCGCGCATGCATGCATTTGTATTTTAGGGTCACCAGCGATGCAGCTCATTCACACACTGAATCCTCTTTCTTCTGTAACTTATGTTCTGGGTGAGTCAGCAATCTGTTCAGCTTTGGATTTGTTAGTGTAATCCTGAGGCTGACATTAATTTATAATTTTTTTTTTTGCTGTAGTCTCACCCCAATCACTGACTGCAATACCACAAGTTGCCCCACTATCACCTGGTGAGTTACAGCAGATTTTTAATGATCTACTGCTCTGTATATATTCATTCATTATCTCCCGCTTATCCTCTATTAGGGTCGCGGTGGGGTTCCCCATGCCCATCCAGGGGAGAACGTCTCGGGCGCTGGGCAGATAGACCCAGGACAGGGCGCCAATCCATCGCTGAGCACACACTCACTCACACAGACACACTCTATAGGGGGCAATTTTGAGAATTCAATTAACTTGATCGATGTTTTTGGACTGTGGGAGGAAACCGGAGAACCCGGAGGAAACCCACGCAGACACGGGGAGAACATGGAAACTCCACCCAGATGGGGATTCGAACCGGGAATCCCCAGCGCTGAAAGGCGAACGTGCTAACCACTAAGCCACCGTGCCGCCTGCTCTGTATATAGTAGCTTATATATTTCTGTTCACATAGTCTTAAACTTAAATATATCATTTCCAGATATTCATTATGGGAAACAAGTTGACCATTTCATGCACCACTTCTGCATTTTGTTTTTTTAAAACTACTTTCTAGTCAAATTGTTTTTATTCTTAAACCAGGGTTTTAACTACAAAGTCTTAACAAACCCTAAAATAATACTTAATCTAGGAATCAAAGTAGGTAAATAAACAAATCTGGAATCAGAATTAATTGACTGAGAGTTTGGATTTGAAACAATATAAAGTATGCAAACAACATGACTTTTATATTTTATACAAAAACGTATAATCAAAAAATATTTAATGCAAACTGACATCATGAGCATGTTATTAAAAGCAAAAACTATTTTACTGTGACTTTATATATATTTATAATATATGCTGTACAAGAAATATTATAATAAATGTATTTGTGTATTTTGCCCCTCAGCTGGTGGTGCAGTGGCTCCTCTTGAGCTCAGCATTTTCACTCCCCCCATGAGTTCCTTATCAGAGAGTGCAAGTGGCGTGTGCTCTCCATCACTAATTACCCCCGCTACCCCACTCATACCCTCCAAAGGTGACAAACTGTTTCATCATTTTTTATAAGTCTAACTGTGCAATGTTATAGAGTTTTAAAGGTGTAGTTAATATGTTTGTTAAAAAAGAGTTAAATTAAAATAAATCTTATTTTTATAATGTAATGACTTAAAATTTTAATTCATTTTATATTATACATTTTTTAAATAGGTTGAATTTGAAATATTTACAATGAAACTTGGTCATTTAGCATACGCTTTTATACAAACCGACACATATACGAACTTGATTGTTAGGGTTCACAACATTTTTGCAACATTTAATCGGACTAGAATGAAACACTGAATGGTGTCTTCCATTCCTTCATGTTTTTATAAATACTGTAAAGGCTATTGTTGCTTTTTTCTTGACAGATCCAACCCAATTTTCATCTGCAGTCAGTCCAAGCAAAGAAAGTGAAGATATACCAAGTGAGCTATAAGATATTCTACACAGTAATTTTGTTGGCTTTGTGATTAAACACAGGTTAAAATAAAGAACCATGTTTATTTCACTCTAGAAAACGTCAAGACTTTCATTAAGGACTTGAAGTCCCACCTGGGAGATGTTTGCAGCAGAATGGAGGAAGGATTGACGATAGCCTCTCACTACATAGATACGCAGCTGGTAAAGAGAAAGCTTGTGATCAGGACTGGTAAAAATGCAAACAAGTGTTTGGAAAAGGAACTGGTGGTATTAAGTGACTGGGAGCGAAGGAGAGCCACGGTGCACAGAAACCACATCTTCAACGGCCAGAAACGTCTCATCACAGTTCTTGGGAAAGCCGGGATGGGTAAAAGTGCATTTATTCAGCGCATGGCACTGGACTGGTGCGCTGGTGTCCACCAGCAGTTCCAGTTCATCTTTCTATTAAATTGCAGGTTCTTGAACTTGACTCAGGCAAGCTACAGTTTGAAGAGTTTGCTGTTTCAGGCATCTGTTTGCCCCCCTTGTCAGGAAATGGATGCCATTTTTAAACACATTCTCAAATTTCCTGAGCGGGTACTTATTGTTTTTGACAGTTTTGACAATATGAAGGACCTTGAGGGTCTCCTTCAGTCTTCTGCTACCTCAGCAACGGATTGTAACTACTCTGTTAGGCAATTATTTTCGGGCCTGTTTCAGAAAAAAATTCTCACAGGGTCCACACTTCTGATCGCTACCAGACCGAGAGATGTCTTGAATCAGCTTCTACGTAAAGTTGAGAGCATTCTGGAGGTGTCCTTTTTCTCCCCTGAGAACATTGAGGTGTACGTTTCTCAATATTTTAAAGACTCAGTGCAGGGAAAGGAGGCCTTGTGTAAAATTATGAAGCAGAAATACATTTTCAGCATCTGCTCGAAACCCTTGCTGTGTCGCCTTACATGTTCTCTCCTAGAACGACAGGACGATGGTAGTTTTAACATGCCATCAAGTCTGACTGAGTTATATGGACAATTGCTTAGCCTGGGTCTGACAGAGCCTGATGTTGCTGACTCCAGCCAAAAACTCATGCAGTTGTGTAGCATGGCATGGGAAGCGCACAATACACACAACAGCCTTGTTGCAAATGCAAAACAAGATCAGGACATCTTAGAGTATGGACTTAGCAATGGGATTCTTATAACAGCAACAAAACCAGAATCTGTGGAACATGGCAAGAACCAGGTCTGTTTTGCAGATCATTTTCTTCAGAACCTTTTAAGTGCATTGTTTTTGATATATTCCAACAAGATAAATGATAAAACGCTGGTTGCACAGTCAATGTTTCACCAGCGAAAGAGGAAGGTACACAGTGAATGGCAGGGGGTGCTGCAGCGCTTTGTTATGGGATTGCTCTTCCAGAAAGCTACACTTCCCTGCTGTAGGATGCTGCAGGACACAGTGGACTTACAGGTCAAAATAAAAGCAGTGGAGGTACACATGGAGAACCTAAAACCAGCCAATCTGACCCCTAGTAGGCTAATGGAACTATTTCACTGTGTGTATGAGGCCAAAAACACCAAGCTCACCAAACTTCTACTTAAGAGTCTTCCAGAGAAACTGACATTTTGTGGCGCTCTGTTGTCTCCAGTGGATGTCTACGTCATCTTAAATTTACTTCAAAACACCAAAGGACTCAAGCGGACATTCAGCATTGACCTTCGAGACACCTCCATTCCTCTTAGTGGTCTAAAAGAGCTTATTGTCCTAGACTGCATCTCATCATTCAGGTGAGGCGGTTGGATTTCAATGATCTAAACTAATTTAACTCTTGTGCAACTTTATTAATGAAGAGAACTTAAACTGTTAGGTCAACATTAGATATGTAATCACTGAGGTAGAAAAATGAAACTACAACAGCACTGCTGCACAAAAAAAACCCTCACCACATCAGTGTCACTGTATAGGAGACAATAAACAATTGGTTCTCAACAGAGAAACAAAAGGGGGCTAACAAAAAAGAAAAGAAGTTGCTGTAAATGAACACAGGGTTCATTATAATAAACAGAGAGATCATTATACACATCACTGCTAAACTAATGCTCTGTTCATTCATTATCTAATCTTTTTGGTAATTCTTATCAATTTGGTTATTCTAATTAGGGTTGTATGGGGTGCTAAATTTGGATCAAATGCAAGAAAAAGCCACCTGTCTATTGCAAGGCGGATACAGACAAACACATTTACACAGCTGGGGGTTTGGGTTTCTAGTCTTACTAAGCTGCATTTTATGGAATGTCTTTTAATCTGAGGAAGCATCAAGAACAAACCAAATTAAACCCTGGACCATTTCACAAAGATGCAGCATTGCTACCCACTTAGCCCTTTTGCAGGTTCTAAATTGGAGATCAATTTCCTTATATTTATTTAAATAGTTACTACCTTGAAAATACTTGAAAAGTCTACCTTAAAAAGTCTTTAGTTGACACCTTATTGATAGTTGCAGAATGAGTATAGTAAAGAGAAACATTGTTTTATGTTTAATAATATAAAATTGTTCGTTTGGTTTTCTTTACATGTATATTGAGGTCAGCTTTCTAGAAATTAGATGCAATGGTGATTTAGGATATATTTTGGTGGGACTATCTGATGGCAATCTAGGTTGAGGTATTAATATTTAACAGGCTGAAACAAGATTGCTTTTTAGAAAATGTATTGGTACTTGTTTTTTTCCTTATTTATTTACATAGAATTATTATTATTATTATTATTATTATTATTATTATTATTATTATTATTATTATTATTATTAGAGTACCTATAATGGACACCATCAACATGTGGAAGGAGCTCCATCAGAGTAAGGATGAAAGCAGCTTGAGAAGTGCCATAGAAAAGTTTACCCTCAATCCCATCAAGATCTCACAAGTGTCTCATGTGGAGAACCTACTAGAACTTGTTCATATTCATAGAGAGAAGAAGCTGGTATCATGGTGAGATTCAGTGTTTTTTTTATTTATTGGAAGAGCACTGCTTTCAAATTCTTGATGAATATATAACCATTTCCAGTGTTGAATAAGTATTGATGATGGTGTTTTGTAGTGAGGTGGAGCCCGCTTTAAAAAATGGAGTTCCAGCAGTCAGACAACTGCACAAGCTGGAGTATGAGTGAGTTCTCCAACCTCTTTTTTTTTTTAGTTTCCACCAGCAACATAAATGACCATATTCTACAGCCATGTTATGTATTATGTCAGAATGCGATAGAATCAGTGGTTAATCTAAATATAACACAGCTAGAGAAGTAGAGCAGTATATTATTTTACTTATTACTATAATTTCTATTTATTTCTGTAAATTTATATTATTTGTGGACACATTTCATAACATCTAACTATAATACCATGTACAATAAAATTAAGCTTGTTTTCCTTTTTAACTATAATAGCCTTTGTTTCTATGGTATGAAAGCTTTTTGACTGGCTTTTCTTAATTCTGTAAACATCTTTTTAAAGAGTGAGTTCAGTGTGAGCGGCATGCAAAATTTTAATTCCTCTTAATATAAATGAAACTGAGATAAAGATGTTTAATCAATTTGCAAAAATAATTTGCTTAATGAATTAAATGTGGGAGTTTTTTTATTATTAAAGTTTAAAAAATAATAATTTTGTTTAACTACATTTACTTCAATTAAAGTTTTTTTTCCTATTTTTTACATTGTGCGGTTAATCTCAATTATGATTAATTTACTTAAAGGCTACATTTAGGAAATAAAACTCTTCATTACACATCTACATTAGACATTACTGCAATTGCATTTTAGTAAAATGTATATCATAAGAGTGTACTGTATATAGTTGTTATAGGTTTCATTTTTTTTTCTTTATTATAGGTTTGGGCAGCAGAATGGACCACAAGCTTTTTTCAAACTCACTGAGATCTTACCTGAGCTTCAATCACTACATTACCTGGAGTAAGTTCTATTTCTGATCAACCTCAGATCTTACTGTACAATCATTAAGGTACTTGATTTTCATTATTTCGAGTCAATGTGCATAGTTTTCTTGGAAAACTTTGATGTTTTAAATCAGATTTATTTTTTCTAGCCTTCTAGAACATTCTAAAGTGTTTAAAACTATATGTGGACTCATGACTGTTACACCCCATTTAAAAAACTGTGCTCATGAGTTTGCTAATAATAAAGTTGCCCTTATGTTTACTGCATGGATTAGTTACTCCTTTAATTTTCTGCTGTGACGCGCGCAGAGCGGTCAAAAGAAATGAGAGAGAGAGAAAAAAGAAAGTGAAAGAAAAACTTATAAATGGATAAAGCTTTTCATGTTGTAGGATTGTATTTGGAGGAAGGAATCTTATTACCTAAGACTTGTTCCAACATGCTCTAGAACATGTGATTTGCCGGAACACACAGAGAGAGAAATTACAATAAACAAATAAATACATTTAGCTTTGGTAGCTACTTTATTCACACAGTAAAAAACACATCAAGTTAGTGCATTTTGGCCAATCAGGTGAAAGTTTTGTGAGATTTCTAACTTTAACCAAACTAAGTAACATCAGAGATTTAGAACCTATTATGCAATGCAATTTAAAAAAATGCATAAAAGAAACATAAAAGCAACTATTTTAAGGCCTCTATCCAGTCTGACTCAGTTTAAAATCCTTCTTTATTAACTTTTATCTCCTTTTTGCAGTCTTGAGAATAATAGAATAGGAGATGCAGGATGTGAAAAGCTTGCAGCTGTGCTGCACTCTCTTCCTTCTCTAAAAATGTTGAAGTGAGTGGTGCATCTCTTTTTGCTGTTGATGCTGAACTGATGTGATGAAGGATGTTAAAGCTAATTCACTGTTTCTTCTGGTCAGTCTTTCTCAGAACTATATAGGAGATAGTGGAGTGCAAAAGCTGGCAGAGGCTATGACATCATCCTCCTCACTACAGAGTCTCAGGTAACTTCAATAAACTACTGTTTATTTACATCTCATACACAACAAAGGTCCATATTGCAGTGGGATGTGTGCCATGTTTAATGATGGGCCTGTCTGGAATCCAAATTAATGTTATAAATAGTACAAAATCTGAAGTAACAGCTTTTATTTGTGCCAGACAGAACTGGAAAAAAAAATGAAACTGAAGAAGGATGTGTGACTGTATGAATTAGTTAAAAGGTCAGGTGGATGCTATATAACACTTTTCTTGTTTTCCTTAGTCTGTATGGAAATCTTATCGCAGATAGCGGAGCTGAGAGTTTAGCCTCGGTTTTGCCTCTCATGACATTACTGCAGGATCTGGAGTAAGAGACTTTACATATTTTCATACAAAGATCTTAAAACATTTTTATGATGAAATCAATGTAAAACAAATAACTTGAGAATTTAGTTTTACTGAATGCTTTACATTCCAATAATATAATACTGTCACCCTGTGACACTGTTCATGTGATACAGAAATGAATTTAAAGTTTTTGTCAACTTGAACAAAACAAGTTTTCAAAATAGTTTGTGCTACTTATTCTTTTAATTGTTCTTACGAAATATCCATACGAAATCCTCCATGTAATTAAAAGTGTACTCTGTGAATCAAATTTTTAGTCCTAGAAAATTCTAAAGAAATGCACTGACTAAATATTTCAATGATGCAGTGCAACCAGTTATGCGCAAATGAATATTTACACCCTTTGCCGGAACCAAGCAAACAAGCCTGGGCAAAGCAGAGCCCAGTAAATGATCAATTAGATTCAGTAAATATTTATGTTTATACTACAGATAATGTTTGAATTGGAATAAAACATCTAAATGAAACTCTAAATTGAGTGGTTACATCTGTAACAACTATTTCTTGGAAATGCATTTATTTTATTTATTAATGAATTCATTTATGCAAAGAAAAAACAAAGCAATGATTCATAGTGAAAGTACCTAAATATAAAATCTCTAAATTATAGCTTATGCACGGAGAAAATTTAACATATTTGTTTTTTCTGCAGTGTGAAGTACAACAAGTTCACAGACATTGGAGCAAAGAAGCTCAGTGCTGCTTTAAAAAGTTCCTCATGCATGAAGTCGCTACAGTAAGTCAATACAGCTCAACACAGAAGCAAATCATAGAATTGCACAATAAACAGACACTGTAATGAGAAGTGAGGTGTGACACAAGGAAACAGGCGAGTGGTGAAAAAAAGGCTTTTTTTGCCACAGAAAATAGTTCTCTAGCCTTAACTGGGCTGCACACTCTGCCTCCCATCTGCGCGCTGTCACAGAGAAGGAGATAAATACTAACATCCATACCAGGCAGGTGTTTACCTGATCTGCATCCCTAGCCTGCCTCTCGTCTGCAGACTCCGCCCATCACGCCCTCGCAACACAGATACATTTACATTTACAGATTACATTTAACAATAACGTTTTATCTAATCTAATTTAAACATAATGATGGCTTGATGTAACCTGCACTTTTAGATTGCTCTATAGATTAGATTGTTTAATGTTGTATGAAACACATATCATGTGAAATAACCTTAAATAAATATGCAAATATTTAGGAAAAGCTTAAGTACAAAAAAGGTCAGTCTTAAAAGCCTCTGTAGAATAAGTTGTGTAGCTGCCACAAGGCTGTAAACTTTTCACATTTCTTTTTTAACAATAAGGGGAAAAGTAATCACGTTTTAAAGTTTTTAAAGTTTATTTGCAACCAGCATTATGTAGTCTATGTATCTACCATATATGAATATAGTAATAATGTCAATTTATATATATATATATATACATATATATATATATATATAATTTTATAATATGCAGCCTTTTGCAGTACTCCCGACCGTGTTTCTCAATTTTACTTTTTGAAAGTAAAAAGTTAAATCTTTATTTAGCTTTGCTGTATGTCCTTCAGCTTTTTGCCCCCCCCCCCCCCTATTAGTGAATAAAGATCACTAATATGATTGAATGTTAATAAAACACTTATTTTGCGCCGTGATCTTGATACATTAATGTAGAGTTTATCTGAATCTGCATTTTTCTAAACATATCATATCTCATTAACCATCGAGCATTGTCACCACACAGAGTCTCGTAATACTGTACTTTAAACTCTGTATGCTCCTAGGCAACAGAGTGAGTCAGCAGGGGACGTTTTGTGCAGAATAAATAATGCATAACTGATCAAATTTACTTTAATTGACGGTGGTTATTTACTGTTAAAGTAATGTTTTGTGTTGGGCTGTTAAATAGAAACAATGGAACAGTGTTATGGCAGATAAGCTATGATTTGGTTGCAGGCGATAGCTAATGGTACTCACCGTACCATCAGTCATCTCAGCCGTGAGGTTATTCCACCATAACATATGACCTTGAGTGTCTCCAGCCACAATGATTTATTTTAGGGCTTTAATTTGGCAACTCAAAGACATTTAATTCCCAGCAGTTACAGTATTTATCACTGTTGTTCTTCAACATTAAACCATCTGTTTATATTCCCCTACAGAGACCCTTAACAAAGTTAACCATTTGTAAATTTTTCCCTCACTTCAGTTTATTCTTAATTTTTATAAGCAGAATGACTGTAGGTCTGATGTAGCAGACTATTTTATGTTGGTCTTTTTTTCTCTGCTGTTTTTCAGAATGTGGAATGATTGCATTCCGTATGGGGTTTTTGAGCATCTTCAGCTTCAAGATTCCAGGATAAAAGCTTTATAAGTCACTTTTACTTTAACCAAAAATGCTGCTAACCACAATGTTCTGTACCTTTGCACTAAATAGTTGTTCAGCCATACTGTAGTTTAGCTGAGACACTACACCCTCTGATGTACAGAGATGCAATATTCCCTCCTAAACTCTTTATAAGCCTTTCAGTAAAACACCTGTTTTGTAATAACCCATCATATTCTCGTGTTTTGACTTAAACTGTGCATACTTTACCTGTTTACTTCATGTCAAATGGTGCTAACGTAGAGCAATTAAAAAAATAACAACAGCAGGCTTTTTCAAGCCCTCTAGCAATATTTTTAATTGGTTTTATACGTGGTTTAAAATTGAGGACAAAATATTCAGTATTTACTTGATTTTAATTCATTCTAAAAAATTGTTTTTTTGAAACTGGAATCCTTTGGAATACTGTATTCTTTATGCTTTTAGCTTTGTGCTTAGGCTCTATACACTATAAACACAAATATGAACAAATACCGACCTGTCTCTCAACTATCACAATTCTCTTGGATGTTCCACGAGATGCCTGCAATACTACTGTTCTATCATAAGGAGGGTTAACTCCAAAAGAAACCTAGAACTTTACCTAACGAACATCAACACTTATGGAACATTTGCAAAGTTACCATGACATAAGACTCGATATATAGACATGTTTAGTTTATCCATCCATCCATTATCTTCGGCTTTATCCTATATTAGGGTCGCGGAAGGGGTTTACCATGCCCATCTAGGAGAGGACGTTTCAGGCACTGGGCAGATACACCCAGGACAGGACGCCAATACATCGCTGGGCATACACTCACTCACACAGACACGCACACATACACACTCTATATGGGGGAATTTGGAGAACTCAATTGACTTGATCCATGTTTTTGTACTGTGGGTGGAAACAGGAGAACCCAGGGAAAACCTACGCAGACACGGGGAGAACATGGAAACTCCACCCAGATGGGGATTCGAACCGGGAATCCCTAGTGCTGAGAGGCGAACATGCTAACCACTAAGCCACTGTGCCGCCGTTGTTTAGATTATAATATTATAATTTAAATTTTAAGAACCAATTATGTTGTCATTTTTAATTAATTATTTTGGTCAAGCAGTTGCAAATCTAAGCATTTCTATTTCCAAATCAATGTAAAACTTCAAACCTGATTTACTAAATCATTTTATTTTCTATTATTTTGAAATTATGTGGAAAAAAACAGCCATTAAATAATAAAGTAAAATTAGTTATTTATTAAATATCTTAATTAAATATCTATATTATATACAGTGAGTATCTGAAATACATCAGGATCAAACCCATAATTAACTGTCTGTAATAAACATACAGCTCACGCTGGGCCTGTCTAAAGGCAGCACAATGAAGTCTGCCTTAGAAATCTGAGAATGTATTGCTTTTTAATTACCTAATAAAAATGTAATCAGAATAAAATATGTAATCCTCAATAATAAAAAAAATCCCATGCAGATTACAATTAGGGCTGTGCCTGAACAAAATGAAAAGTAATATTACATGAATTATCAGTTAAAATCCTAATCTCTAGGTAATAATGTTCAAACTAAAGTGTCTTTAGGAAAAATATTTGTCTCAAATGAATTAATGATGCTAATGTTTATACATGGAAATAAAATCCACAGTGTGCAAGACATCAATACTACTGTGGCCAGCATTACAATGTTGAGGGCGTTAATGTGAAGCAGGATGGGGACCCAGTCTGTAACTCAACTTCAATCTCACGCCTACGTTTTTCCACAAGGGAGAGCTCCTGGTTTGTAGTGCCTTATCATCACACACCTGACATCCTTGTTTACAGAAAAGTTCCAGTTTTGTCTCGAACCTGAACACAGATACAAAACACTTTAGTAAATATTAAGTAATAAAATGTTTAATATTTAATTACACACATTTTCTTTCTTCTCAAATAAACTGAAACCTCTCTTTGCCTTGATGTCCAAGCGGATCAGGTAAAATCTAAACTGAACAAATATATAAATGCAACACTTATTTTTGCTCCATTTTTATAAGCTGAAATCAAAGATCCAAGACTTTTTTTATGTACACAAAAGCTCCTTTTCTCTCAAATATTGTTAACAAATTTGTATAAATCTGTGTTATTTAGTTATGACAACAAACTATTTAGGTAAAGACCCGGATTATGATGACAAGCATGCATATGAGCTTTCCTGTGATGCTTTCTGACATGTTTTGCCGAAATTCCATGGTTTTGCAAACCAATTTTTACAGAAGCTGTCCGGGTAGCTGGTCTTAGAAGATCTTGGAAGTAAACATGATGGATGTGGAGGTCCTGGGTTGGTTTGGTTACACGTTACTGCCAAATTCTCCGCAACGCCTTTGGAGACCGCTTATGGTAAAAAAAAAATACTTTCAATGCATGGACAACAGTGACATCTGTAGCATAGTGATAAAACTGCACATTTGAAAGTGGCATTTTGTTGTGGAGAGCCTAAAGCACTCCTGTGCAATAAACATGCCGAGGTGGATGGATTATCTCTGAAAGAAGTGCTCACTAAGAAAACTATACAAAATTGTCAACAATATTTAAGAGGAAAAGGCCTTTTGTGTACAAAGAAAATGTTTTAGATCTTTGAATACCACTACCACTTAAAAAGTTGGACTTAATTTGTTATTTTAACACTATTAAAGAAAAAACAAAATATATTTGTATTTAATATTACCAGGCTAGTCAGTGCCACCAGTGTAACTAAAATCACTTATGCACAACCCTCCAAGATATTCAAAACAAGATTAGATACATAGATAGCTTTTCATAAGTTTTTATAAAAAAATTAAAAACATGGCAGCCTGGAATTTTTGTATCTGTTATCATGAAGCTGTAAAGACGAAATCAAAATAATCCGATGTTAAGCTTAGAGACCTAATGATAACCTAATATAAGCAATTTATACATCATTTAAGATCCGACTTACTTTGTGTCTGCAAATCCAGCATCTTGCTTTTCCCTTAGTGATAATGTTTGCCATCACTGCCCGTGTCCTTACCCACAGTGCTCTCTGCTTAGCAAACAGCCTCCTCGTAGCTGGAATCACCTTTCTTCTGGACAGTTTATTCCAGAAAAGTCTCAAAGACTTCATATTCTGAGTCTGTCTCATACGGAACAGAGAATGGGTCAGAAAGGACCCCCAGGTCCACCAGTGCCTGGTCCATGTCCTCAGGCAAGAACACGATGCCCACGTTCAGCACAATGTACTCCATCAGGAAGGCATAGTACAGGATGAGGACGTTAACAAAAAAGAGGCCGAGGCAAAACATAGGCCTGTAGGGAAAGACGTCGATGAGAGATTCCAGGGAATCTAACTGAGCAAAGACTGGCTGTGGCATAGAAACGCAGACATGTGCTGATGCTTCATGAAGTAAATAGAAAACAAAGTGTTAAAGTGAAATAGGCAAACCACTGCAGGTCTATAACTTCTGATGTAGTTACGTTATAATGACAAGGAGGGTTTTAGTCCCAATCAAATAACTTGTGTTGTCTCATATATCTTCCTGTATTTAAAACATGTTGACATTTACAGTGTCACTCAGGATCAGGCTGTGACGTGTACATTACCAAATGTCGTGCTTTTGCTCTAAAGTCAATCATTATCCTCTTCAAACCGTGTCCATTCCTCTGCTGTTGTAAATGTTTTATTTAATTCCATTGTGATGTGAAGTTATTTTGAGTTGTGCAGCACGTGAAGTCAGCCAAATGTAAACAAGCAGGCCGTCTGCAGAGCCTCACAGAACCAGCTGATTCAGCAGAACCTGCACCGCGTCAGTCAGCACATCTGAATAACATCACACACGTAACGTCCACCAAAAACAACGGCTCTTAAAACAAGCAGCGTTGTATTATATATTTAAAACGAAAGTTTATTAAAAGCAAAAACTCACTTTAAAAGTTTCAACTTCTGAACCTACAGCCTCCCTACAGTTCAGAGGCAGTGACGCTTATTTAAAGACTAGTTATTATCGTATTCTCTTTCGGAAACTAAATAAAATGTCTAAAAGAAAATGTTAAAGACACCACGACCAAAATGTCAGCGGATGAAAACAACCGTCGCGTACACATGACAGCCGTCACATACAGTTGGTGAAACGGAATGCTGGGATTCTGAGTCACGTACGCGTCGGGCTGACTGGGCTGACTGTCACTGAAGGCTACGTTGGACTACAAACCCCATAGTTCTGTTCGGCAGTGTACCAATAACCTGGCCGTCTTAAATAAAATATATAGTTTGGACTTTAATTCATTTTTTGAAATTTATTTATTATTGTACACTTTTTAAACACGAGCGGTTAGGAATAATATGGAATCATAAAAAATAAATGCATTCGAGGTGGTTATCACTTCTGTGTTGTACACTTAGCGGTTTGGAGGATAGACATTGTGGTAGACTCACCCTCTCTTCCGTGTGAGCTGTAGTTTAAAATCACTACAAGTAATACTTGTAGTGCTCTTGAGCAATGCAAAAAAGTGAGCTCTTGTTTCCTAAGCAGGGCGCTTGATGTAGGGTATAGAAGGCAGTTTGAAAAACTAACATTGCGAAAACCACTCACGGGTTTAAGCAGAGGTTTGGTTTTAAAAACCTCATAGACGACTCCTAGCGCACTTGCTTGTGTACGAACAACGTCTGTTTTGAATGCCCTAAGTAGTGCGCGAGTATAGGGACTGTGAGGCGAGTAGAAACGTGACCCTACTTGTCACTGGGTTAGCAAAACCTGTGTCCCTCACAGCCGCTTTCGGGGCATCAGTCGCGATGGAGTGTTTTCCTCTAGTTTAACAAGACATTTCTTTTATTTTGGTAATTAGATCAATCCCGCATCATGTTCGGGCGGACGCGGGGCTGGGTTGGGGGGCAGGGGAAGTCCAGGAATATACATTCTTTGGATCATTTAAAGTAAGTCCTGCTTGCACCGTAACCATGTAACCATGCTAGTTAGCGCGTTTGGATTTAGAAGCGGACGCACGTTCGAACAGTCGCTGTTTCTTTATGACATAATATAGAGATGTACAGATTATTGTAACAGTTCTTTAAAACGAAACACGGCATTTTAATGTATATGATTAACACGGTGGCTTAGCACGTTCGCCCCTCAGCGCTGGGGATTCAGGTTCGAATCCCAATCTGAGTGGTTTCCATGTTCTTCCCGTGTCCTCGTGGGTTTCCTCCGGGTTCTCCGTTTCCCTCCCACAGTCCTAAAGCATGGATCAAGGTAAATTGAATGCTACAAATTGCCCCATATACAGTGGGTTGCAAAAGTATTCATACCCCTTGAACTTTTCCATATTTTGTCACGTTACAACCACAAACATAAATATATTTCACTGGAATTTAATGTGAAAGACCAACACAAAGTGGTATACAATTGTGAAGTGGAATGAAAGTTATACATGAATCAACAATTTTTTTACAAATAAAAAACTGAAAAGTGCGATGTGCAAAATTATTCAGCCCCCCTGAG
>JAFMOD010000594.1:22263-44695 GCA_019802435.1 Corydoras maculifer | reverse complement strand
CCCATGCCCATCCAGGGGAGAACATCTCGGGCGCTGGGCAGATAGACCCAGGACAGGGCGCCAATCCATCGCTGGGCACACACTCACTCACACAGACACACACTATAGGGGCAATTTTGAGAATTCAATTAACTTGTTCCATGTTTTTGGACTGTGGGAGGAAACCGGAGAACCCGGAGGAAACCCACGCAGACACGGGGAGAACATGGAAACTCCACCCAGATGGGGATTCGAACCGGTAATCCCTAGCGCTGAGAGGCGAACGTGCTAACCACTAAGCCACCGCGCCGCCCAACTCTTACATCTGTAGTAAATTCAAAAACATGTGCAATCATTTACTGTTGTATTTGCTTCCAGTGCTTAAGCTACATGCGTGTTGGATTAAATGGTCTGGTTCAGTTTTTCGTTTTTAAATCATCATAACACACAGTAGAACTGAGCTTAAGGATATAGTGGTTGTTCTCTATTAAAATATTATTTGAGAAGTTTTGCACACAAAAACAGACAGCTTTCTAAATGTCAACAGAGCAACATAACTGGAGCATGTGTGCATCTCATCTCATCATGTTCTGCTTTATCCTCTATTAGGGTCATGGGGTGGTTCCCCATGCCCATTCAGGGGAGAAGGTAACAGGTGCTGTGCAGACTCACCCAAGAGAGGGTTCCAATCCATCGCTGGTTACACATAAACGCACTTACTATGTATAGGGACACTTTAGAGCAATCAAATTCCATGTTTTTGCACTGCGGAAGGAACCTGAAAAAAAAAACTCATGCGGAAACTGAGAGAACATGCAAAGTCCAACCAGATCGTGATTCAAACATTGCTCTCAAATGCTGAGAGGAATACGTGCTAAACACTAAGCCACTGTACTGCCCCTACTTTAAAGTCTGCCAGACTTTATTATTTTCTCCCATATTCCTATATATTCGCTAAAATCTTGTCAGGCTTTTAGATCCCAAATGAAAAAGTATGTGAACATTGTCTTTCTGAACTCGGCAGTAACTGCAGCTAAAGGTTTATCAGTGTTATTGTGTTTGGACATTTACAGAAAAGCTTTAGCTCCAGGGATGATTGTGAATAAGCTCACATAAATGAGATGCTTCAGATCTTCCCACAGCATTTCTGTAGAAATTATGTCAGTATGTTGACTTGGTTATTCTAAAGCATCTAATTTACAGTGATTGCCTTGCTGCATTTTGCAAACCTGTTATATTTTTGGTTAGTAATCTCTTGATCATCCACTGATCATTACATTAGAAAATACAAGAGGGACTTATTAGTTGCTTAGATGTTACATTGGGTTTTTTGTGACTTCATAGTTTATTGCACCGAATTCCTTTTAGTTGGTTAATCACTTATCAATTTGTTCAGTCTTCCTCATTGAAATTTAGAGTCCATACTCCAAACAGTTTTAAACAGCCTAAACATTTTTAGGCTGATCTACACGACACCGTTTGCTTACATAAATTTTTTTTTTTTAAAAAAAAAATCCTAATCATCCATGTTTATTTTTTACTTTGACTTTGGCACTGAATCTGCTGAGAATTCATTGTGTGAATGTGTCTCACTGGCTACAGTCATTTGCATAATGTTGAAGTAAGCAAACTCACCTTTGTAATGAAGGTTGTTGTTTTACTTTCACAATATTCTAGTTATTTTTATATTTTTGGAACAGCGACATATGTTAATTCATATATGATTTCATGATTCATTGTTAATTGAATTTCATGTCATTAAAAGACTATTGGGTTTCCATTAGTAATCTATTCAAAGTAAATAAATTGTTGTATGAACTACCTTATTGATTCAATTTTTTGTCACTCTGTATGTTTGGATGTTGCCCCAGAACAGTATTAGTAGTGTAACAACAAACATGCTGCACTGAATGTAGATGCAACTGATTTTTCTCATAATTCCCCAGAATTTTTATCATTTGGGTTTATTGAGTGGTTTGTCAGTAAAACCCATCACTTTTGGGAGATTTGTGCACAGAGTAACTATCAAAATAACTAGAATATCATATCCAAAGACTGGTGTTACAGTGTGTAAGTATAACATTTCTATTAACAGGAATAAAAGGACTTGCCTCTAAGTAAATTATTAGTAGAGTTATCCACTATAAATAAGCCAAAACCATTCACCATAGTGTCAGATTAAATATATTCAGGTTTCAACATTTCACCACATTTCACAATAGTTCCTGTGACAGTAAAAATGTTTTGTTGAGCAAGTTGTTTGTTCAATTGTTGCATTTGGTAATGTTTTTCTTAATCTGAGTCTGATGCTTGTTTTGTTTTTTCTTTGTCAGGTACATGTATCACGTCCTGACCAAGAACACAACGGTGACTGATCACAACCGGAACTTGCTTGTGGAGACGATTCGCTCGATCACAGAAATTCTCATATGGGGAGATCAGAATGACAGCTCTGTCTTCGAGTAAGTGCTACTGAATGCTCTTAAGTCATGTGATCATACCTGCAGATGATAATATCTAATGGCTGTTGGGTTTTTTCAGCTTTTTTTTGGAGAAGAACATGTTTGTGTTTTTTTTAAACATCCTGCGTCAGAAATCTGGGCGGTACGTCTGCGTGCAGCTTCTGCAGACACTAAACATTCTTTTTGAGAACATCAGCCATGAGACATCTCTGTGTAAGTATCAGAAACAGCATTGTGAGCAGTTATAGATTTATTCATCCGGTGTTTTGGGTTTCTAATGCTTTTTATTCACACAGATTACTTGCTCTCCAATAACCATGTAAATTCCATTATCGTCCATAAATTTGACTTCTCTGATGAGGAGATCATGGCTTACTACATCTCTTTTCTCAAGACACTTTCACTGAAACTCAACAACCATACAGTTCATTTCTTTTACAATGAGGTAAGACTTGTTTATAGTCCAGATATTTTGAGGTTCATCCCTGACCATCTGCTGTCAATATGATAAATGCTGTAAATGTAAAATAAGTGTTAAACACCTATAGTGTTGATTTATTAATAATAATTAATACGTATTTGTCTTCTTTGTATGGGGCAAAGTTATTGGTGTACTGTAAATGGTTGCATCTAAGAGCAGCATGTTTTTTATGAAGGCAGAATATTTTGAAATGCATGCATACACACTCAGTATTATACACAAAGAGAAAGTAAGTACTTCCACATGATAACCTATTTATATAAACACCTTAGTATTTATCATCAATACTGATAGTTAGCTGCATTTGGGTTTGTGAGCTGCATCCTCTGTTGGTCTCTGTCTCAGGGGTTCTTAGGGGTTAGAGCCTATCCCTAGCACATTTGTTAAACACATTTCTGTTTCTGTTGCTGATTCCTTAATATAAAGTCTGAAAAGTTGTTTGAAAAAATGTTTCCTGTATTATAAGTTCAGGCATAACGACAATCACCCCCAAACATTCCACATGATGGGATTCCATCGCTGTTTAGATAGATATAAAGTTATTCATATTATTTAATTATATTATTTATTACAGTTTTCCCAGTCCAATAAAGATGTTAATGAATCACTATAAACAGCAGCAACTAAATGCTAACTAATCTATTGTCTATTAATAAACCAAACTACCATAAATCCTAAACAGTTATGGATAATCTGATGGTGTAATATCCTTCACAATGTCAATGGTACTTACAGAAAGTCCTAAAGTTACTTATTCTGGGAACCCCGATCCACTTCTGTATCATGACTGATGTTGGGTTTTGCACCATTTTCTAATAACTGTCTGGATTGTCCTTGTGTTCTTTAGCAAAGAGTTCCTCACCTCACCTCCCAGTCTTAAGCCCATTTAATAAAAAAACAAGCCTAAATGTTGACCTATCTGACCACAACACACATTTTTTGACAGACATTTTCTCGGCGGGAATAATTAGCTTTGCATAGAGCGATTAAATCTTCAGTGGTTGGGCATTTTAGAATAGAATTTTTTATATAATATTCCTGTTATATAATAACCTGTTATTAACCCACTTTATATGCTTTATTGTGTATATAGCTGTAATAATGTAGGCCAATGCAGAAAATCTAGCAATGATCTTTGGTCATAAAATAATGAACAGGTTATGCAGTAATAAAATAAGTCATGTTTTGCATCTATATACGGTAATCCATCCATTATCTTTCGCTTTATCCTTTTCTAGGGTCGTGGGGGATTCCCCATGCCCATCCAGTGGAGAACGTTTCAGGCACTGGGCAGATATGCATCTATATAATATGTAATAAAAAGGTGTTTATATACAGTGTAGTTCTACTGTTTCGCTTATGCATGTGTTCTAAAATCTAGCCTTCGTACAACATGCTGCATTAATTTCTTTGTTCCTAGACACCCATGACCTCAACTGGTGTCAGGAAAAAAGAAAGTCTGGAAGGAAGGATTCACAGTAGGAGAGAGTTATAGCTGCCTATCTTATCATCTCTTACGTCAGTTAACTAACCTGTAACATTTTATAATGAATTTTTCCTGTGGTTGAAGTTTTCACTTGATGATCTTACCATCATCTAATCATCAGTAGGCTTTTTTTTTTCATTCTGATGCTTTGTAATTGATGTTATTATTTTATTACACTAATTACACTATATTAAAATATATTTTAATACTTCAAATGTGATTCTAGATAAATAACCACAAAGTAAGCATAGTAGAAAACATTATAGAAAACCTGTTTATTTGAAAAAAAAAAAAAAAAAAAGATTATATGTAAATGCACCAGGCAGTTTCTTATTTTCAATAGACATATATATTTTTAAATGAAAAAAATATTTTTTTTATTTTTTACCTTTTACTTAAACCTTTATTGAACAGACTAAGTAATTAAAAATAGTTCTGTATTTTTAGTGACACACTTAATCCAAAGCAAATATTATAGAGCAATTAAATCACACATTTAAAACATATAGTAGATATATATGCCTTCCACCTTTAAAGATCATACATTCCCTTTTTAACTCTTCTAAGTGTAAAAGTAGGAGGACTTCAGCTTTACTCTCTCTTACTCTCCCTGGGTGAATCCTTTCACCTGTTGACAATCCTCGCTCTCTGTCTTCCATGCTTCCAGCACACTAATGATTTTGCCCTGTACACGGAGGCCATTAAGTTTTTCAACCACCCAGAGAGCATGGTCAGGATTGCAGTCAGGACTATAACACTCAATGTGTATAAAGGTGAGTGATGATAAACCGACTCTGCTTTGTAGCTCTGCTGTATTCTTCCACTGCTCTATCTCGCTTTTATACAGTATTCACCTGTCTGCACCACAGTACACATGCTGGCCCATAAAACACTAATTAAACTATTTGCTGATGAACTGGATGCCCTGCTGCCCGAATATCACTGTAACACCATGCTATTCCTTTATATACAGTGCAGTCCAAAACTGTCAGATTTCACAACCTCTGTTTCCCACATCAACCTGTGTAGTTATGGCAGTGCAATGTATTGATATTTAATTTTAATTCTTTTCCCCAAACTAATTTTATTTGCGCATCCATTAGGACTCTGATATTCCAGCATTAAAATGACACAAGGTAATTTTGCAGATTAATTTTTCCAAAGTAAATAATAGTTATCCCAAGGTGATGGTTGGAGTTAGAATACAGGGTCAACCATGAAACAGCATCCCTGGAGCAATGAGGGTTAAGGGCCTTGCTCAAATGCACACACTGGTAACTTTAGTGGACTTGTGATTTGAATCTCCAAGCTTTAGATTTATAGCTCCACAACCTTAACCACTGAGCTACTACTCCCCAATAAATACTGCAAAAAATAAATCCAGCCTATATGTTAAAGTGACAGTCCTCATTTTAAATCCATCCATCCATCCATTATCTTTCACTTTATCCTCTACTAGGGTCGCAGTGGGATTTCCCCATGCCCATCCAGGGGAGGGCGCCAATCTATCGCTGGGCACACATTCACTCAAACAGACACACACACACAAACACTCTATATGGGGCAATTTGGAGAACTCAATTGACTTGATCCATGTTTTTGGACTGTGGGAGGAAACCGGAGAACCCGGAGGAAACCATTCAGAAACAGGGAGAACATGGAAACTCCACCCAGATTAGGATTTGAACCAGGAATCTCTAGTGCTGAGAGGCGAACGTGCTAACCACTAAGCCACTGTGCCGCCCTCATTTTAAATCTGTTTTATTTATTGCTATAGTAAATATATATTTTTTAAATTAAATCAAAAGATAGGATAACAAAAAGGTAGTGCCTATTTTGTGTGTGTTCCTGTGCTAAATTGGCTTTTAGATACATAAATAATTTTAGATGTATTGTGTAAACATTCATTATTACATTAAAACATTCTGTTCTATAATTAACAAGACATACATTTTATATAAATGTAAGTAAAAGTAACATCATGCAGGAGTAAAAATCTAATATATTTTGGAAAAATAAGATACAAACCATACAGGAAACTTCACTAAATGAAATGTTTCTTTACGTGCAAGCTGTACTTGCAAGGTTGCAAAGCAAGGTTGCACTTGCAATTCCATTGACCAACACAAAACTTATAGAAGTCTGATCTTCTATTGTATGTAAATTAATACTTCACATCTCTAAAATTATTTCATCCATCTAGATCTATATGATAGTTGTGTCTGGACTGTATTATGGTCTTAATGTATTTGGACTCTGCTGAACAGCTGCATCCTTCTTTTACTTTTTCCTTCTTCTTTGCACAGCAATTCTAATCTTCCTCTTGTTTAAAGGTGTAATGTGAGGTGGGTGCATGCTACTTTAAAACGCGTAGTGCTATTTTATGTATTCTTCATTATTACCCTGTATATGAGGGATCGTTTGCATTAACAATATGTTATCCTGATGTTTTTTATTTGAACTATATGACCAGAAGAATGTGGATTTGATTTTCTTATATGATTTTAAGTTTTGTCAGTCTCAATCCTTCCACACTACTTTTAATGTTGTGTGAAGTATTTACATTGTCTTGGATGAAAAAATCTGGCATGTCATAGTTACACCAGGATACGAACTTCTCCAGGCAATTACCTTTACTTTTGGAATAAACTAAAATAGAAATTGCAACTTGACATTAGTCTCATACATCACTGTCTGAACTCTCAAATTCAATTCAGAATGAAAAAAAATTTAACAGACGCTCCAAAATGTTTTTAAAAGATTTTCCCCTATGGAGTGGAAGCTCGGTCATTGATGAATTTGTATTTTTATTCATGGAACATTGAAGATTTTTACTAGAAATGCCAATGACCTGTGGACACATACTTTTGGCCTTATAGTGTATTTTTATGGACTGTAATCTATTGAAACTGTCCTCTAAAGCAAGCAACAGAAATTCTGTGTGTCTTAGTACTTTTGCTATTTAAAGTTTTTAAGGGGTGGATTCACTTTGCTTATTTACTAATGTGCAGGTTTAAGTTTAATATTTTGAGCTGTACTAAGCTCAACTAGCTCTATTCAGCTCATTTGACCTTCTGAACCATGTGTCTGTTTTTCCTTTCTTCTCCCGGCGTGACTCCTGTGTGCCTTTTTCCAGTGTCATGTAAGTTGGTCAATTTCACAACTTTACCTTTTTTACCTTTAAATTACCATGCATGTTCCTTTTAATTCATTAGTGTGGTTTACCAGGTATTTAAAGCCTTTAAAATAACATTGATTGGCACCACCCTTGTCCTCTGTAATTCATAACCTGAGTTTTTTTTTTTTCTTCTTCTTCTCTTATTTGAAAGATGTTGGAATTCCATCAGTTGCTAATCCTGTTTCGAGCATGCTTGTTTCTAATGCAGTTTTTCAGAACAGCAATGATGTGCTTTCAACCTGGACTGTTGGATTATTTATCATGATTTGTACAAACAACAAAGGCAGCATGGTCAATCAGAGGATAGTTCTATCACCCCCAAGGTCCCAGGTTTCACTACCACTAAGGGTGAACCCTGGTCCTCTCCGCTGGGACTCAGCCAATGTACTCCTGGGACAGCATTCTTTCCACACTCGAAAGACATGTTCCTAGTTTAATTGAAGATGCTGAATTCCCCCATTACTTCATCACTGCAACCGTTTTGTATACAAAATCACAATAATGCAAAGAACTTTAAAAACATAAAAGCAGTGACCGCATAATAAGACATTGTATGTAAATGTATTTACCTGGCAAGCATAATTTTAATTTTAGATTTCCTTTTTTTCTGGCCTCAGTTTTATTTCTTATTGTTATGTCTGAACATGTAGGACACAAAGCAGATAGAAAGGACCTGATGGAATTCATCAGGGTTTAAAAGCAAATAATGCCCTATGTTTATATTTATTAAAACATTACTGCCTCACAAAAGGAGGTCGGTCATAGGTGTTAGTGCTCACAACTGCCAATTTTTCATCTACCTCTTAGTTTTATCCATGGAAATGATAATATTACATTAAAGTGAATAAACAAACAGATAAATACCCTAAACAGGGTTTTGGACTTAAATGTGTGTGAAAGGTTAATACCACACATATGTAACATAGGGAATAAGTATGAAATCCTCACTGATATTCACTGATACTTTACACATAATTATCCACCTCCCAGCAATCAATCAGAATACTTTATTAATCCCTGGGTGGAAATTGTAGTTTTTACAGATGCTCTGTTTGTCATGATTATATACACAGAAAAAGGATAAAACATCGCAGTGCAGCAGTGCAGTGCCGTAAAATTTTACTAAAAGTACCAAAATTACAGAATAAAGTCAAAGTAAAGTGGCAAGATTATGATATTGCACATTAAAGTTGTTTTACTGAGTGTATAAGTCTGTATAACAGACTGGTTATACAGTTTGATGGCCACAGGTAAGCATGACCTCCTGTTGTGCTCAGTGGTGCATTTGGGTGGAATAAGAAAACAATACAAATAAAAAAATAACACTAAAATTAAATCACGAGAATGAAGAGCAAGATAGCTGTCCTGCTTCGGTGTCACAATGAACAAATCAAAACCCTTAAAGCTGTAGAGTTTACTGATGACCTCCTGATGGGATTGTTTGTGGGTAGGCCAACATTAGGGATACTAAATTGCCACTATATATCTTTGTGTGAATGTTTTAATTTGTCTGCCCTGATGATTGGCCCACTGATTGTTGGGTTATGCCAGATAAGTCGGCAACAATTAATTGATTTTTTATTAAAAAGAACCTAAATAACAGCCACAAGATGGCAGCATATGTACACGTAGGCATTTACTCTTGTCTCAATGAGGAACTTTTTTTAGTCGTGTGGCAGGGTTTGTAAAGTAGATGTAAGAATTATTAGTTTAAGCGCAAATAATATTAATTAGGATTTTGAACAAATAAAGTATATAAAAAAAACTATTGAGAAGGTACAGCAGTTTACCCAAATTATGAACAATTTTTTCAATTTTTTTAAATTCTGCATGCATAAGTGTCATTGGGCATATGGCGTTTTTTCTCCAGCTAACTAGCTTCTGTTTACTAACAGCTTTTAATTAGTAACCCAGTATCTGTTAATTCTGTAGCAGTTTATAGGGCCGAGCTCAGATTTGGGACTGGTTGGGTCTAACCTGTTTCTTCTTGTTACAGTGGATAATCAGCACATGTTGCATTACATCCGAGATAAAACAGCAGTGCCCTATTTCTCCAACTTGGTGTGGTTCATAGGCAGCCATGTTATCGAGCTGGACAAGTGTGTGCAAACTGATGAAGAGTAAGTAGTTGTAAAAAAAATAAAATGTTTTATTCACAATCTGACCCTTCGATGTCAGTGTTGTCTCACAAATTGTGGCTCAGCTTGAACAATTAATGATATATTCATAGTCATGTGTGGGTATGAGATGTGTGATGCAGTTCATGTTTGTCAGGCATAAGAACAGAGGAAAGCTGAGTGACCTGGTTGCAGAGCACCTGGATCATCTTCACTACTTAAATGACATACTCATTATAAACTGCGAGTTTCTCAATGATGTGCTGACTGACCACCTACTGAACCGCCTCTTTTTGCCCCTCTATGTTTACTCGCTGGTTAGCCAAGAACAGGTAAGCTTCATCCAAGCACACAACTACAACACATTTTGTAGATCAATTTTTTTTATTAGCAATATCTTTGTACATGAACATATTCAATAAAAATGTTCCTCTACAAAACTGCTGGTTTATTTTAACACAAGTTCCAACTCTTTTCTCCCTTCCATTGAAGTCCTTTTAAAATAAAGTGAATCTTTGTTTGCCCATATAGTTTTTTGACTTTTGACAGATCTGTTTATATATATATATATATATATATATATATATATATATATATATATATATATATATATATATATATATATATATATATATATATATATATATACACACACACACACACACACACACACACACACACACACACACACCCTCTTCCTGCTTCACTGTCTTTTTTTCTTCACTTACCCACTTACCATATCGATGGACTTTGTAGTTTTACAATTACAGACTGCAGTATCTCTATATTCTTTTCTTTTTTTTTTTTTTTTTTTTTTGTTTTTGTTAGTCTCCTCTTGGTTCTCTGTTCTCTGTTGGTCAAGACTATCACAGAAAAGGTATAATTTGGTGGTGGTTTGTTTATTATAAGTTCTGCAGTGACAATGATGTGGTGAGAAGGTTTTAGTGCGGCAGTGCTGCTGTAGTTTCATTTAAACACCTCAGTGACACTGCTGGCATAGGAATAATGCACCAACCAAAAATACCTGCTTTGTCGTGTTACCTTTGTGTAATCCTTTCCAAAACTAAATACTTTATTAATCCCCGGAGGGAAATTGCAAAAAAATAAAATAAAATTCTAGATTCCAGCTAATCATATAAATCATGTCAGCTACTCTGGGAATATTTTAAGACTTGTAAAGGCAAAGAAGTGCAATTTGTAGGGTAATGTTTGCAATAAAAATGTCAGAAATAAAAATATGACACCAAAGACTTTAAGTGGGAATTTGTCAAATTATGCCATCACTTCATGTAACGTGACAAGTAAATACATATTTTTTTCTTTTTCAAATAAGTGTTACTTTTACTTTCTTGTGTTAATTCAGATTTCATTTTGCTGCTGTTATGGTGTTAAAATATTTTTAAGCTGATTAACAACACTAAATAAAACCGCCTTAAGATAAAAAGTTAGTTTAAAAAAAAAAGCAATTTCCTTGTTGAAAATGATCTTTATTTTTAAGGCAATATGTCTAGCATTTCTCAGTATAAAGATCGTTTCTGTAGTGTATTCAGTGTAGTGGTTATCACGTTTGCCAAAGTTCCCAGTTCGAAACTTAAGTGGAAACAAGCTTTATGGATGAGTTGGCCGAGCAGTTTTATTGATGGACTGCTAATTCTTTGTGATCCATTTGTGTGGGTATGAATCCTATTCATGTGGACATGCAAATGTTTTGGGGCAGTTTCAGGCTTGTGGTTAAGAACCCAGCCCTGCGACCTAAAGTTCCCTGGTCCCACCAATGCTACGGCTTAAAATGCCCGTGTGCAAGGCACCTAAATCTAATTGTGCCTCGGGATGCTGCATACAGGTCTGCCCACCCCATTGCTCTAAGCTTGTGTGCTCACTTTACTAGTGTGTGAATATGTGTTTGTTTCACTGCACAGGTTATTTTATAGTGATAAATACAGCTACATTGGATTTTGGAGTACATGCCTAATGTAGTCCACTACTTTATTAAGACATGCGGTTTGAATTTTAGGAAACATGGATCTGCATAAAGATATATTTTAACATGACCCCTTGTCTCTTTGTTCTTTCACATCCATATTATCACAAATATTTGTAAGTCAATATGTATAACCCAAAACATGTCTGGGCTTTAATATATATAAAAAATGTATGTCCTGTTTCATATAATCCTTAGTAAATTTGCTTACAATACCACATTTAGAATACAAAATTTGTAACTAGAAAAGACAAACAACCTGTGGCCATATGTCCTACAAAATGTGTTCTCCTAAACTCCCCCTCATGCACCGCCTACTGTAATGTCTGAAGTGCCCCGAAGCAATCCCATCACATGTATTAAAAAAAAAACAACAAAAAAAAACATTACTGTTACTTTTTTTTTTTCTTCTGCTACAAATGATAATCTTAATAAAATTATTGTTTTGTCATAGTGTGTTTTTTCTCGGAAAAGATTTATAATTAACAAAATGTATTGTTTTTCAGAGTGAAGATCGCAAGATTAACCCTCAGGTGTCTCTTTATCTACTGTCCCAGGTACATAAACCTTTACAACTCCTCTAAAAGAATATCACAGGTCCTTCACTTAAAAAGTAGAAATGCCAACAATTTGATGGAGACTAAACTCGCTCCTTTCCATTAATCAGTGTTTTGACGTGCATAGAGTCAGATGGCTGCTAAAGATTGGATCATAACAATAATGTTGCCTATTTTAGTTCCATGTAACCTTCATAGTGTTTGACCAAAACATAAACAATAAACTTCATAAAATTCAGCCACTTAAAAAAAAAAAAAAAGGACAACCCACAACCACTGCTCCAGATCAAATCTGACAATAGACAAAAGTAAAACAATGTCCCTGTTTTGTCATTGGCTGCTGGAATAAGCTTCTTAGCAGCAAGTATTATAGATTAAAATAGGATGCGGTGATCATGTAATAATACATTTAATCATGAGTTTGTTTGTGCTGCAAGCTAGGTGAACGCTTATTGGTTAATGAAGGTATGATTTAGTTAATGCGGTCTGCATGAGACGAGGTGTTTATACGTTTTGAATCGCTAACCAGAACAGTAACACTTTTACCAGGTATTTAGGCATGCGTGCGTGCATTTTTGTGTGTGTGTGTATGTGTTTCCTAAGTTATTTTATGTTTGTAGGTGTTCCTCATCATCCACTACCAGCCGCTAGTGAATGCCCTGGCAGATGTCATACTTAATGGAGATCTGTCTGTATTTACAACACCACCAGAACAGAATACACACAAGAGCTCAGTAAGTGCCCCAAACACACTCACTTATTTATTTTCTCATGCACTCACTTTTTACATCAGGAAGTGTTTGCAACAAAACAGATTAAGTTTGATGTAATTTTAAATTCGGTCGATCATTTTATGGAATATGCTTACAAGAAAGGTGATCATTGGCCCTGGACCACTGACAGAGCCATCATTGCATTTTACAGTGGCTATGAGGTGCTATTATTTGTCTTTGCCCCATTTAACCAAACATGATGACGGTGTAAATGACCAAAAAGCCCATTTTTTTCTTATCCGAGCACAACACAAATGTTAGTAACTATGGGCCTGATGCCTATTGGTAATTGGATATATACAACGATGATATCACTTTTTCCTCATTGCTGTTTTTGATTGTATCTCCTGTCATTTGTGGACATCATTTTAAAAATTCTGGTCATATTGACATTAATCAAACTCCCCCAAGCCAAATTTCCCTGCATTTAGCAAAGGGAAAGTCTTATTTTAGGCTTGGTATGTGTCAGCATCTTTAACCGCACTTTATATACACTTTGCCTCCCTATCTCATATTTGCATTTCTTTTTACTATTGTTTAGTGATTTAATGTTCAATTAAGCATTCGTTTCAACAGTGCCAGTTGAAAATTTGAATCTAAATTTGCAATGTGTTTTATATAACAAAGTTAAACATATATACCATATAAGCCGAATTTCATATAAGCCCAAAGCTGAGGTTCTCAATAGATGGACTGTGTTCCAGATCCGGTCCTTAATGCATTTTACAATAAACCAAGTTACAATTCATAAAGACAAAAAAAAAGCAACAACCTCTGCTGTCAGTTTGTGTGGTCCAATTACAGAGGCTGTGCAAAAGTCTCTGAGAAAAGGGAATCACTGGGAAAGTGTTATTTTAAAAGGCTATGAAACGTGTTATATCTCAGACATCATAAAGTCACTTAGTTCATTTTCTGTAATTGGACAACCCCAAGCAATTTAAAAAAAAGTGTTTGTTTTTTTTCTTGGATTTTGAAGTCAGTATATGCTAATAGCGTTATTGAAATAAATTTGTCAAAAGACTGATGATGTATTAAAGTTAAAACAGTTTATTAAAACGTTTTCAAACGTTTTAATAAACAGTTTTTTTTGTGGGTCATAATTGTATAGGTTGGTCTCATAGTGATACATCACAATTTACAATTTACTTTTTTTTAAGTTGAATAAACTATAAATGTAAAATGTGTTTATTCTCCCCAAGTCTGGCTCTTTTTAGCCATTGTGATGTATCACTATGAGACCAACCTATACAATTATGACCCACAAAATATAGCAGCTTTATCATTATGACCCAGACACAATCAGACTTCTGGTTTTATATTAAAAATGGTAAAAAAAAAAATATTTGTGAGAGGGACTGTTTAGCTTAGTTTTTATAGTTGGGCTTCAGTTGCAGTAAATTAGCAGAGTAAAGTTGACCTTAAAGAAGTGTATTCTGAATACCTGTTAAACATTACACTAAACCTGTATATGTTGACTTAAGTGTACAAGATTATAGCATGTTCAAAAGTATGCCATTTGTTGGAGCTATGTCATTTTAAAGTCAATTAAAATATCCAAAGCAAAATTGTACAAGAACCCAATGTAAATAAAACAATATCTGATCAAATGACAATTGCTGTCATTTGTTTCCTGAGTCACATTTTACATTTTCATTGTCATTTAGCAAACCATAAGCTGGTTTAAACTGATTTCTGTACATGCCTTATTTGTCCAGAGGTAAGCATCAATAAGAAAATATAAAAGTTTTTTTTTATTTTTTATTACACTCTTATCTCACCCTTTTTTCATCTGCATGTCCTAACTGCATTATTATTACAGTAGATATATCTTATTTAGGTTTTTTTTTCCCCCTCCTTCATCTTCAGCATTTAACTTCCAATATGAATACCATCCCTCCTCTCTACATGCCCAATCCACCTTAATTAAACCTTCTAAACTTAGTCTTCAAAACATCCTACCTGTGCCATCCCTCTAAAGAGAAACAAGTGATGTTGGTGCAGGATATGAGTAAGGATAGTTTAACAGTGGTGAAATATACAGTAGGAATGACAGACAGGAGTGGAGTGGAGGTGGGGCTGGATCCGGTTTTTGCTGACATTTTGATGACTGCGATTTGTGGTGAGGGTAGGATGCAGGTTGATGAGAGTCTGGAGAGGTATGCGTTGAAGAATGTGGCAATGAAGTTTAGCAGGTTTTTAAAGAGCATCCATGTAGGTTGACAACAGAAATGGTTGAGTTTGCAAGAGCAAAGTGGATACATTTAAATTTATATAGAATGTAGAGGAGGTGTGAAAAAGAGTGTAAGCAGCAGGGAGTGGTTGGCATAGAGTTGCAGAAGTGATCTATGATTAACAAAAATAACAGGATCAAAACCATTACATCACTTGTGAAATCTAATTTTTCTATTAATTTTTCTGAATTATTTCTAATTCAGTAAGGGGTAGAAAGATGAAGTAGCTACTTTTAGTATTGTTGCTCAAAATCTGTAAATACACAAAAAATACATTATTTTCATGATGTGGGTATGTGTTTTTTGTGTGTGTGTGTGCGTAGGGCGCACATTTTAATTTGCATCTATTTTCTAAATAAACCAACTAAGCCAGCAAAATGGCAGGTGAGTTGACTTGACTCTGTTTATTTTAATAGCTGTGTCTATTTTGCTGTTAGATAATGCAGCCCATTCCCTTAAAAGAAAATATTTTAGAACTTGTTTTATAGAGTAGAATTATCATTATTGCAGCACCGTAGTTTAAGCCACGTTATAATGTCTGTGTAAGTAAGTGTGTGCACTGTCCTGGGTGTATGTGCCCAGGACAGTGCACAAACCTGCGAAACCTGCCCCGGGGAAACCCACAGTCCCCCCCCCCCCCCCTTCACACACACACCACTCTTGTCCCTATAGTGAGAGAATGGAAGATAATGATCTGAGATTATAAATTTCATATACTTAGTAAGATTCCATTGACCGTTAGTCTGCCCAGGTTGTTTTCTTGCCTTTTGCCCTTGTGAGCACTGGGTTAGGCTTTATAGACCCTTCTAGGTGTAAGTGGATTTAAATATTTTTTCCAATCTTACAGTAAAACATAACTTGTGTTAATTACTGAAGTTGTTACTCATTTTGTGTTATATATGTGAGTTACTTTCTCAGTAAAAAGAAATCTGGAAGATGAGAAGATAAATAAGAATTAGGACACAGCATGTGGTGTAAGAATACACTTCCTGTGCAAGCTCGTCTCATTACACAAGTTTTTCGTATCCAAAGTTTAGAACTATAACCATAATCAGGTGTATCTTAATTTTAAAACATTATTTGTACCTTATTATTTCGTATAGGAAGGATTTAACAGGATTGTAATTGAGGGATCAGACCAACATAGTATACTATAGATATGAATGCACGCCTTATTCCGGATCTTTTCCATATTAAAAGTCAGACCAAAAGATGGTGGAGAGACTTTCTTATAGAAAATGACTAAAAACCATGTTGTCTTGTTTACTTGAACTTCCAGAATGTTTGTTTTTAAAATTCGATGATATTGTTATATATTTAAATGTAGGGTGGTATGTTGGCTTAGTGCTTAGCACGTTCGCCTCTCAGCACTAGACAATCCCGGTTTGAATCCCAATCTGGGTGGAGTTTCCATGTTCTCCCTTTGTCCGTGTGGGTTTCCTCAAGGTTCTCCGGTTTCCTCCCACAGTCCAAAAACATAAATCAAGGTCAATTGAATTCTCCAAATTGCCCCATATGGAGTGTGTATGTGTGAGTGAGTGTATTTGCCCATCAACAGATTGGCGCCCAGTCCTGGGTGTATCTGCCCAGCGCCCGAAACTTTCTCCCCTGGATGGGCATGTGGAACGCCACCACGACCCTAGTAGAGAATAAAGCAGAAAATAATGGATGGATGGATGTTTAAATGTACATAACTAAAATTATTCTAGTTGACTGTAGCATCAGTTCTAAAATGTCTGGTATGAGCAATTTGTTCAGTCTAGTTCCTGTTGCTAACGTTGGAAATTGCTATGGCTCCAAGAAGCACAAAAAACATTTGTTCCATCGCACAGAGAATGCTTGTTAAATTGCTATTGATCCCACAACCTTCAAATGTCCAAAGAGCCATGCTTTCCTGTCTTAACCAAAATGGCTCAGGATATACAGTGCCTTGCCAAAGTATTTACCCCCCTTTACATTTTTCACATTTTGTTACCTCACAACCTGGAATTCAAAGGGAATATTTGAGGGTCTGCGTCATTTAATTTACAGACCATGCCTACAACCTTCAACATTTAACATGTTTTTATTGTGAAGCAAACAACAAATGGGACAAAATAACTGAAAACATCAGTGTGCATAACTATTCACCCCGTAAGTCAGTACTTTGTAGAACCACCTTTTGCAGCAATTACAGCTGCAAGTCACTTTGGATAAGTCTCTATGAGCTTGCCACATCTTGCCACTGGAATTTTTGCCCATTTATCATGACAAAACTGCTCCAGCTCCTTCAAGTTAGATGGTTTCCGTTGGTGAACAGCAATCTTCATGTCTGACCACAGATTCTCAATTGGATTAAGGTCTGGGCTTTGACTAGGCCATTCCAATATGTTTACACGTTTCCTCTTAAACCACTAAAGTGTTGCTTTAGGAGTATGCTTTGGGTCATTGTCCTGTTGGAAGGTAAATCTCCGCCCTAGTGTCAGATCACTGACAGACGTAAACAGGTTTTGCTCAAGAATATCCCTGTATTTAGCACCATCCATCTTCCCCTCGACTCGGACCAGTTTTCCAGTCCCTGCTGCTGAGAAACATCCCCACAGCATGATGCTTCCACCACCATGTTTCACTGTGGGGATGGTGTTCTTGGGGTGATATGTGTTGGGTTTGCACCAGACATAGCGTTTTTCTTGGTGGCCAAAAAGTTTAATTTTGGTCTCATCTGACCACAGTACCTTCCTCTATACAGTTTGGGAGTCTCCCACATGCCTTTTTGCAAACTTGAAACGAGCCTTCCTATTTTTGCCTGTAAGTAAAGGTTTTTTTCTGGCCACTCTTCCATAAAGCCCAGCTCTATGGAGTGTACGGCTTATTGTGGTCATATGGACAGATACTCCAGTCTCTACTTGGGAGCTCTGCAGCTCCTTCAGGGTTACGTTTGGTCTCTGTGCTGCCTCTCTGATTAATGCCCTCCTTGACCGGGCTGAGAGTTTTGGTGGGCGGCTCTCTCTTGGTAGGTTTGTTGTGGTACCATGTTCGTTCCATTTAATGATGATGGATTTGATGGTGCTCCGGGGGATCATCAGAGATTTGGATATTTTTTTATAACCCAACCCTGACTTATACTTCTCTACAACTATCCCTGACTTGCTTGGAGAGCCACCTGGTCTTCATGGTGTTGTTTGGTTAGCTTAATGGTGTTGCAGCCTCTGGGGCCTTTCAGAAAAGGTGTGTATATACTGACAGATCATGTGACACTTAGATTGCACACAGGTGGCCTTCATTTCACTAAGCATGTGACTTCTGAAGGTAATTGGTTGAACCAGAACTTTTTAGGGGCTTCATAACAAAGTGGGTGAATACATATGCACATGCCAATTTTCAGTTTTATTATTTTCATATTCTTTATATACTTATATTTTTTTCTCATTTCACTTCTAAAACGTAGACTCTTCTGTGCAGATGCGTCACATTCAATTCAGATTAAAAAAAAAATACATACAGGTTGTAAAGTAGTAAAATAGGGAAAAATCCAAGGGGGTGAATACTTTTGCAAGGCACTGTATGTAAAATTACGTAAGGCTATTCCAGATGGTCGGCCAGTATCACTATGTATGCTAAGAGAAAGCAGGACTTTGTCCTCTCATCAGAAAACAGTTGTAAGTTGTTTTCTGGTAGAAGAGAGATGCCTGATGTGAAGACAGTGTAATATAGCAAAATATTAAATTGGCATTCACACAGTACTACCTCAGAAATATCAACACATGATCTAGATGATTAGTTACAAATCACTACGGTGTCCTGATTTAACCTATGTAAAGAAAAGCTTTTGATGTCCTAACAAAATACACGTATGAGTAGATTTGAAGTTCAAGATGTTCTAATCTAGGACATACATTTACATTTAGACATTTGGCAGACGCTTTTATCCAAAGCGACTTACAAATAAGAGAGACATAATATTGACCAAAGATTTGACAAGTTACACTGTGTTATATTATTTGACGAACTGATGCATAACTGAATGTCTCCTCTTTGACCCACGCAGCCGGTAAAGGAAAAAGCAGCACAACAGGAAAACTTGTGTGCGTTTGCGTATGTGCGATGTTTTGTTTATAAGTTAATAGTAGCAGATGAAGACTGCATGCCTAATGTGTGCACTTGCATCTTGCTCTTTGAACTTGCCAACTGAGCAGAGCTTGTGGGTGCTTTTGAAAGTGGTCATATGGTGCCGTCCCATTGCAGAACAAATCCTGTTTTTTTGGATGTCAAAAACCCAACAGCCTCATAAATATGTACTATGCAAATAATGCACACACGCTGTGACAGATGCTTGCAGTGTGAAGTATTATTCATTTGCATGTTATATCACAAAACATTTTTTCGTAATTTGTTGGTTAATCTATATTTACAAGTTAATTAGTTTAATAATTTTTCTTTAAATACACACTCATACAATACTCTATATATAAACAGTGATCTTAATCAGTCAACAAAATATTTATATTTATAATATTACTGCATTTGACATTAAATGCACAAAGTCCTGTTCTCAGTTTCTGGGTTTTTTTTTCTCTGATGTATCAGTTTAAAATCCAAACCAAAATAAATGAAGTCAAGTTCAAAAATCAAGAATCTTTTAAAATATTCTTTCTGAAGATCAATTAAAATATTTTATCGACAACCACAACACAATATTTTGGGCATTTTTAGCTAGTGATGCCATTTGACATGAGTGACAATACTTTAATTATAAAAGCATTTTTTCAAAATCTGATAAACTTTTTATTCATAACAGAGATCTGGCTCGGTATATTTGGGGAAATTGTCCCATTTTAGAACTTTAACTGGCAACTTCACTTCTTTAGCTGCCGCAGGGTTGCTGGGTGAAATAGAGGTGTCGCTTTTGTTTTTTAAAAGCAAATTTAACTTTCACATTCCTGTTGAGTCTTATACCAGCTTTGAAGTTAAGTATGTGGACCAGAAACCAATAACATTGTGTTTTTTAAACTAGTCAAATTGCTTGTTTCTGTAAATAAATTTTATCAGGACTACATCAATTATACATTTATGAATAATTTAGCCAAAGTGTTTGCAAAGAAAATGAACAATTTTTGCTACTAGTATAAACAAGGTGGTGGGAAACTAGTTTATGCTTTTATTGATCTATGCTACTCCATAATATATTCTATTTTACCTTGTACTATCAGTTGATAGAAGATTGATCCCAGCCTTTGCCAATCAACACCATCCGGGAGCTTAGAAGGAAGTTTTAGAGGGTTAAGTTTAGGTGGAAAAAGATGTAGATATCCTTTGACAATTTGGTTTTTCAGGAAAGATCACCTGAATCACCTAAAATGTGTAAAGACTTACTCCACTTCTTTTGTAGTAAAATTAGAAAAAAATGTTTTTGCTTTTTAACTTTTATTACCACTGTATAGATGGTAAATGGATACATAGATCGATTGATTAGCAGGTAATCTAGATAACTGTCTCAATATGTAAAAACCATGAAATAAATTTTGACCATGAACTCAATTTTTATAAACATGTTTATAAACATTAAAACCAGTTTCTTATAACTCCGATTTCTAAGCTTGTCATTTTTATATTAGGGTTTTTTAAAAATAAATGATTCATGCCTATAAATTCTTGGTAAGTTTACTGACTTTATATATACTGACTTTGAATCACAATTCTCAGATAAATTGCTTGTCTATCTCTGCTCGAACAAACCTTACCTTTAAAGTGGTAGCGCTAAGACTGCAGAAACATTTGATATCTGAGCTGCTTCTTTTGTGTCACCTTTCACAAATAAAATATCTCATTTTATTTGCTTAGCTTTAATGCTTATACAGTATCAGTTTGGACACACCACCTTGCCTCATTGTCCACTAACAAGATATATGGACTGTAGTACATCTGTTTATTTTATTTTTTATTTTTTGTTAGTGCTTGGTTTGATCTCTCTTCTGCATTGGTCAGGACAATCACAGAACAGGTATAATTTAAGTGGTGTTTTGTTTTTATTTTGTCAGTTCTGCAGTGACACTGATGGGTTTTAGTGCAGCACTGCTGCTGTTTATTTAAACACATCAGTGACACTGCAGGGATAGGAATAATGCGCCAAATCAAATAATACTTGTTGTGGTGCTACTATTAGGGTCCTGACCATTAGAGAGCAGAAAAGGTGACTAACACACTAATGTAATTGTAGAACTACAAAACCATCTTTACGTTTAGTGGAACCTATAAAATGGACAATAAGTTGACAGGTATTCTATTTCGTAATGTTTTGTTTTATTGACTCGTGTACTTTGAACTTTGATAGTTTTTTTTATATGTACTTGTAATAACTTTACTTATAATAATAGAAAATAACACATGCACAAATTCCCCTTTAAGATATATTAAAAAAAATAACTGTAAAGTCTGAGAATGTACGTGGAACTGATGTGGAGATTTCTTGTTTAGAGTAGGAGTTAAATAAAACCTCCCTAATAAACTTTTATTCCCCCATTTTTATTTTTATTTTACTTTCTCAGGAAGTTCTTAATTCCTCATAAAGGTCCATGTTTAAATTCAAAAACATTGTGATTACATGGTGTAGACATTGATAACTATAGTATGACACAAGAAAGCAAACTTTGGGTCATAAGAGGACAAAGTGCAATCGATGTCTCAGTATTGCTGGTACTTTCTTTGGCTGCTGTGTTTTTCCTCAGTAGGAACAAAGTTTATAGTCAAATTCAGACTATTTAAATGTACTGGGCTTTAGTTGCTTTTGTCTAGGCTAAGTCAACAGAGTACATCAATTTTCTGGATGACAGAAGTACTGAAGTTATTTATCACAAGTAAAAAATACAGTGGGTTGCAAAAGTATTCATACCCCTTGAACTTTTCCATATTTTGTCACATTACAACCACAAACATAAATATATTTCACTGGAATTTAATGTGAAAGACCAACACAAAGTGGTATACAATCGTGAAGTGGAATGAAAGTTATACATGAATCAACAATTTTTTTACAAATAAAAAACTGAAAAGTGCGATGTGCAAAATTATTCAGCCCCCCTGAGTCAATACTTTGTGGAACCACCTTTTGCTGCAATTACAGCTGCAAGTCTTTTAGGGTATGTCTCCACCAGCTTTGCACATCTAGTGACTGAAATTCTTGCCCATTCCTCCTTGCAAAACAGCTCAAG
>JAFMOD010000594.1:0-12144 GCA_019802435.1 Corydoras maculifer | reverse complement strand
TGTGTGTGTGTGTGTGTGTGTGTGTGTGTGTGTGTGTGTGTGTGTGTGTGTGTGTATATGTTTGATAGAGATTGAGATGGTGGTGATGGAGAAGTGTAAGGTCTTGGGTGGATCCAGTCTAACAGAGCAGAATATCACAGATGAGGAGAAGAGTGCTGCAGCCGCGGCTCATACAGAGAGCCAGAGGAACAGGTATTCATTTTGTATTGTAAATTCAATACTAAAAAGTATAGTAATAGTAATAATCAAAGTGTTTAGCCAACCAATATATAACATACATTACAAACTCGTAATTGTTCAAAAGATTTTTATAAAGTTTATTTATTAACTTTTTTTACAAAATATTACATGTTTCATTATTTTGATTAGTAACCATATTAAATGTCATTGATCTCAGTCTTGAACTTGATAATCAATGAAATTAGCCTAGCTATTATTCAAACTGTCAGATAGTTTTGCAGCTAACTTTTTGCCGTGCTGGAGCTAAAAAAGGTCATGGCACTCCTGTTGTATTTATATATTTTTTTCAGCATACAAATGTCTGAAAAAAAATAAATAATGAAATGAAATAATTGTAAAATAAAGTCTTCCAAGTTCACTGCACTACAAAATGTGTCTTATATTAATGAAAACAAAGATGTACTACATCACATGTGGTGCTGTAACGAAACTGAAAATGTTTATTAAAACTTTTAAGCAAAGACAGATGTTTCTGAAATTCTGTTTATATGAGTGGATGAATAAAAGAAGGGTTCTTGGCAGAAACACTTTCACTTTCAGATTCTATTTTCTTTTAATGCCTCAGTTTATGGAAAATGCAGATCGTAAAATTTGACCTGTTCTTTCTTTTCTTCTAATTTTCATTTTTGGTGCTAAATGTGTTTTTCTTTGGGGGTTCTGTTGAAATGCAGAGGAATGTTGCAGGGTCTTTTTTTTTTTGTTTCTTATACATGCATGTATAAGATCATAACATCTTTAACGTGTGTCCAAAAAAAACTCTAATGCACCCAGCAACTGTGCAAGCAATACATAGCAAATTTTATTTAATGCTTGTTAGGATAGTTATTATAAATCTTTGTTTTTAATTCATTTTGTGCTGGATTACAATATGACATTTTCTTGTGAAATTAATTGTTGTAATAATTGTTTTAAAAGTTTACATTAATTAGCTGATTTCCAGATGAGACAATAAAATAGCTGTCATCATTCTGCTCTAACAATTTGTTGGTTTTCTTTGAAAAAAATAATCATTCCACCTGCGACATCCTTTTATTACAGAGCAGACAGTAAATTCAGCCTAGGTCATGGGGCCAGACCTTTACACCGCTTTACTGCATTTTAAACCTATTTTTATGTTAATTTATTTCAAATGTAAACATATCCTAAAGTACACAGAAATAATTTTTGGTAGAAGTGATTTTTTTTTCTCTTCAGATTTGCGTATTTAAAGCCTCAAAAAGTTGTACCCTAAAATATAAGCTTGTAATGCTGCACGTTACTACACACCACTGTAAAGTTTGTTTATGGCCTTTTTAGATCTTGCTTAAATGACCATTTTTGTTTAACAACCAAATCATACAGTATCAAATGCATTACGCATTAAAGTTATTTGGAATACATAAATTTTGGAATTTGATTGGTGTTCCTTAATCTTTAAATAAGTATACATTAAGTGCTGTTTCTGGCGGTGGACTTTAAATAAACATTTTTACGAACAAACAATTTTACGTTTTATCTGTATTTACCAATCGGTTGTAATTATGTTTATGTTCAATTCTAAATTGTGTTGTGTTAAACAACACTAAAATCGGGACGCAACTGAATTATTATTGTGTTTTCAATATTACTAAAATAAAGTACAGACACGACTTATTAATAAAGTACAGACACGAATAGAACCTTAGGTACGTCTATATGTATGTGTGTACGTATGTGTAAATATAGACGTATATGTACGTCTATATTTAACACTGTTTGTAGAAAAATTAGTTTGAAGACTGCTTGAATGTCTCTACATATCTTTTTCATTTTATTTGTAGTCACGGAAATTACGTTCGATTTCACTGAACTTTTATTGCAGAAAGTCTGTTACTGCATCTCATTAGGCTGAATTTCAGGGAATTTTCCTTTCAATGCAGTTTTTACCTAGTGTTTCACCTGTGAGGCAGAGGGGGTGGATGGACTCTAGGTTGTCCTCAGGATTTCAAGATCTCAGGAAATCAAGTGTTAACACTTTAAATATATATTTTTTTTATTCTATTAAGTGATATTGGTTAATAGGAATACTTTTTTCTTTTGCCCTAGGCCTTTCCTGGACATGGTGTATAATGCCCTAGACTGTGAACAGGAGGATTACCATGCCCTGTTTGTCCTCTGCCTTCTGTTTGCAATGTCTCACAGCAAAGGTACTAGATTCATAAGGCAACCTATCACTAAAAAGTTTCTACGCCTTTATGTGTGTTTGCACGCACATGTATGTCCATTTGTGCATTTTGTTGACTAGTTTAAATCAATGTTGCTAATACTTTCATTATAATAATGATTATTATTTACACAGCATTGTACTCAAGAATAAACATCGGCATTGTAAAACCTTTGGTGAAAAGCACATTAACTGAATGTTTTTGTAGTGAATGTTTAATATTATCACATATTTCATCTTGTTGAAAACACCTTTTGACTAATTGAACCTGAATGTGTATGAGAAAATAACCTTTTACCTAAAAGTTAAAAGTAAACAGGTCTCCAAAAATACATGGTGCCTGATATTATACACCTCTGGCTGGCAATAAGTTCAAGAGTTTAGCCACCATATTGGCTACCCTAACTCTGTTTTTTTTTTTTTTTTTTTACTCTTTGTCCATTTCCTCAGTTGTACTCACCATATATGTGCACTTAGTAGTTCTGTAGTTAGAGAAACAACTGAACTGCAGTTTGTAATCTTTGAACTAAGAAAGTGCATCTATACTTATGTCACTTTATTTAGATAAGATAAGATAAGATGCCTTTATTGTCATTGCACAATGTACAATGAAATTGAGTGGCAATTTAAAGGTGCTTACATTGGATTAAGTACACCTTCTTGTTTCTACACTTTTTGTCAGTCCTTATAGATGCATGTAGACTGTAGACCATTTAATTCCGTGCTAGCCACCTTATTCAGTTCTTATTGTTAGGTCCCTACAGAACCCTACAGAAAATTAGGATGGTGCAGCAGCATTAATACATCAGTACAGTGTTATCAGTGTTTCACTGTCATGTTTAGAGTGATCCACCATCCAAACAATACCTGCTGAGTGGGGTTCCTGTGGAAGGCGTTTTGGATAAAAGCATCTGCTAAATGAACAAATGAATGTATGCAGAGTAATAGATGAACTACAGTCTACAGTCTGAAATTGTGAATTGTATAGATGCAGTATAATGTATCTATACTGTAACTGGTTGAATGGATTATGAGTAAATTAACTAGGAGTTGTCTATGATAGCGAAGCTAATGAGTGTACATATACAGTTAGTTCTAAACATGTAATTGAATTGTATACTAGCTATTATAAGTCATGCTGATAAAGTATAGCTGTACTGGGATTTTAAATTAACATGTACAGTATAGCACTACTAGTGAGAACAAGACTATAGTTGTAGACTGTGTGATTAAATTACATTCCACAGTTTCACGATAAAATCTTTTATGAAGGCTTTGATTAATAATGATCAGTATTATAATTAAACTTTAATTAAATCTTTATTTGATAAGAGACCTCTAATCTACATCGTTTATGTGTGCGTGTATGTTCTTGCATCTGTTTTTGTTGCAGGTATTAACCCAGAGCTTTTGGAAAAGATTCAGCTGCCCGTGCCAAGTCAGGAGAGAAGCAGCTATAGTCATGTTCTGGTGGAAAGACTAATTAGAATCATGAATCAAGCAGCTCTGCCAGGTAGTGTTGCCCAAACACCCAATTACGGACACAAAATTATATAAACTATCCAACAAATCCCGCAGTAACAGTATGAAATAAAACTATTGTAAAAATAATAACAAAATATGACTGCAATAAAGTTAAAATAACAAAGTTGAATTATTTGTCACTTTAGACCAAAATTCAGATCGTTATTTCTTTATATAAACAAACACACATAGAGTAACGTAACTCCATTGTGGTGAGGTAATTCCCTTCACCTGTGTTTTACTTTAGTTTCATAGTGTTGCGCCTAACAATCACCTGAACTTTAAACATAATCTTACGACCCAAAAAAAAGGCATTTTGGAACTGTGAATAGTGGAAGTTTCAAAATTGATTTAATTAATCAGTTAATGATACATGATATAAGATAAGGTTTTATAGTCTCTCAGGGGGAACTCACATTGTTACAGCAGCAAGAAGATAGCAAAGCAGTAAATAGTAAAATAAAAGGGTTGTGTTTTCAATGTAATTATCTTATAAATAGGGGCAAAAGTCTGTGTGTGTGTTCCCCATACAAATCTTTTGACATGCTCTTCGAGAACCTGCAGAGGGTTATATACTCTTTACAAACACCAAAAATCATCTAAAGATGTCTCATAAACCTACATGGTTTGAGCAGAACCACTAGAGTAATTGGCACTATTATGTGCAGGAGAAACTTATAACTTTAGGTGATGTGGAAGTTGTTTTGCTCATTTTTTTTTGTTTGTTAAATATAGTTTCTTTTTACAAAGAACCTAGAAGTGACCGATTAAGTGTCCAATAATGTTAATGGGTTCTAATAAGCAGAGAATGGGCAAGTTAATACTAAAATAAAGGTCTAATCCTCCATTTACAACTAATTGCACATCTGTATTGTACTTGAAATAATTGCACTATTATTAATAGTTTTTAAAAATATGTTTATAATTTGAACATAAGTAGGTATGATCACAGTTATAAAATAACTAAAGCTCAGTGCTAAATTCCACAATTGTTCTGAGAGTACAAACTATAGTTTATATAATGCACGGGCTCTGATTTTCAGGTTGCTAATTATTTATCCAATTATTAGTGTCAGCAATTATAAAAGGATTGCTTTAATATGTTTAAACAATCCTACCTATACAATACTTATTGGACATTGCTTTTATTTCCAGTAAAGCATAACTCCACGTTTTATAGCCCGAATTATTGTTTCTTCTCATTAAGGAAGTTTTAAATCCGGTAGTTACTATCAGTAATGCGATTACTTATCACCAGGACTTTTTTTTCGATCTAATTGAATTTTAACTTGTCACACAATTTCCACTTTGTTTGCTCTGCATCAGAAGACAGCTCATCCATTAAAGTCTCAGCTTCTAAAACCTAAAAAAACTTCGGTATAGGATGAAACTCTCATTCAGCTGTATGGAATTCTTATGTTAAAACTTATATTCTAATGTATAATGTTGTTTAAGAGGAACAGGAAGTGAGGAAATCAGCTGCCCTAGTAACTGTTACTATTATTACATCACTTTAAACTATTTCTGTTTAAAATGAGTTAGATAATTTTACAGCATGTTGTTTTTAAATTATAGATGGTCGAGTGCGATTAGCCACACTGGAGCTCAGCTGTCTCCTGTTGAAGCAGTCGGTACTGTCAGGTCCTCAGTGCATCATAAAGGATGTTCACCTGGCATGTCTAGAGGTTGGATCTTCTGAGTTTGTAAATTGTTATTGTTGTTCTGCTGTCAGGAAGCTGTGTGTGCGTGTGGGCTTATGTGCGTGTGTGTGTGTGTGTGTGTGTGTGTGGACATGTTGGTTGTTGTTTATTTTGTTTATTATTTATTATTCACACAATCCCAGGATGAGTCATTTGCTGTTTGGTCCTCATCCTGCTTGACAGGATCTACAGAAATCTTTGTAACCCTGACCTTATCACCTTGGGTAGTTTTTACTTTTACTTTAACTGGTAGGAAATCAGGCATTTTCAGGAAATATATTGTCTTCCTCCTATTTGGATTAAGTAAGAAAAAACATTTTGGAATGTTTCCCAATAACAGGGAGTGATTTCTGCTACACATTCATCTTCCTTTCAAAAGACAAAAAAAAAAAAGATTAGTAATTTAAGCCTCTGTTTAGTGATCTAAAACATTTGGAATGGAGGCTAGTCTTTACTTTCATTTTTAATATTAATATGTACTTGAATAGTTAAATTTATTGTAACATTTGATTTGCATAAAAATAGTCATCAAAATAAAACAATAGTCTGAAAAAAATAGTCTCAAAATAAAATAAAAAATGAAATCCTCATGATTCTGTGGAGGGGTTTTTATTACGAGAGTTTTGCGTGAAGTTTGGGTGATTTTTCATTTAAAATCTCAACAACCATTTATTGAAATAATGATTCAGATGTAAACTTAAATGTTAGCATGTAGTAAATACCAAATATTTGTTTGTAAGGATTTGTTTGTACCTGAGCATCTAAAAGACAAAGAGGGTCATATTTTGTGTTTTTGTGCAATCTTGTTAAGATTTACCAAGGAAGCTAATTTCTGAATTTAACGTGTTTAATTATCATATATATATTATATATATATATATATATATATATATATATATATATATATATATATATATATATATATATTATATTATCATATATAAATTATTTTTGTTAAAAAATTAGGTGACATGACAAGAATAAGCAATAAAAATGTGAAGTTGTCTAGATGTGCAGATGTATCTGACTTAATTCTTTATTTTCCCCTCAGGGTGCAAGGGAAGAGAGTCTTCATCTTCTACGATGCTTTTACAAGGCAAGTTTTTTGTTTTGTTTTTCGTGTATAATTTAGGCTGTAAAAATACTACCAGATGCTTTTTAGCCCCACCACTATTTTCATTTGTTCGCTGATTCAGTGCTGAATAATTGTTTTATTCTACTGTGAAGAAATCAATTAAGGATTTCCTGTGAAGCAGCTCACTTCACTGGTAATTTATTTCCTGTAATAAGTTCAGATTAAACACTGCCGTATAGGCCCTGGCAAATGATTCTCTTTTTACGGGGAAATCCAACAGGCAAGTTGTACAAACACGTCAGACAAGCATAGTTCATTCTTTAGAGCTCTCCAGCCCTCTGTTGCTCTCCAGCTTCCAACGAATTACTCAACTGTTTTTTGTTATTGTGTATTTTTTAAGGTGCAATAATGTTCCAACATTGTAATGGCGGGTGTTTTGATAAAAGACAGGTGCCTTATCTAACCCCCCCCCCCCCCATATACACACACAACACACACTTCAGCTCTTTTTATGTGTTCACTCCTATTGAAGTATGCTTACAGTCTTTACCATAAATATTGGTACCCTTAGGTAAACATGACAAACACTGTTTAGCCTCTTAACTTTATTGGACAATATTAACAAAATTTACTCTAGAAATACAACAACCTAAACAGGTCATAAATTTATTATATCCCCCTTAAAAAAGTTGTGAAATATTTACCAGCAGTATATTTCCATTCGTATTGTATATTTTTAAGTTTACCAGAATAATTCGGACCACAGAAATGTTAATTAAGGCTCTAAAAAACAATTTTTTTTTTATTATATAGAATTTTATTAATTTACATTTTTAGCAATCCTAAGTATCCCTGTGAGTTCTGTTAAAAGGTTTTCTTGGCCGCCCAGACCTCAACTTCACTATCCCTAGTATCTCATCCCTATACTGAGGAAACAGCTGGAAACCTTTTTTTATCTGTATATATCCTCTTGCTTTGTAAGCATCAATTATATAAACTTTGATTGTTTAGAGGAACCCATGGTGGCTGATTGGGAATTTTTGTGAGTGTTTCTTTCTTTGCAATTTACTTCACCTGGCTTCCTGATAAATGTGAACGAGGAAGTTTATATGATGTTGATTTTTATTTATTACACTAGGCACCAACACAAAAACAATGTACTTGATAAAAATGTAATAAATAAAGGCAGATTTTCAAATATTTGCCTTTTTAATAGCCCTTATCTTTTACTAAACTGTTTACAATAACTTTATTTTTATAACTTTTTGTTTATGCGCTTATTTTTAACACTAGTGTAATATTTTCTTCTGTTTCAAAATGTACAAACTGTGTCAACCCACCTTTGGAAAAACAAGTCAACATATGTAGCAACTGAAATACATCCCAATCTTAATTACTTATGAGACATTAAAATTACAGCAAGTAGAAGAACTTGAAAACCAATACCGTGTTCTTATTCAACCAAAAGATTTAACAAACAGGTCACGACAAGACATGAGGTAACACAATTACAGGTCCGCTACTAAAGCTCTGTATTCTGTGTGATCTTTTCCTGCACAGGTAACTCCCTAAATACAGTAACTCTAAATATAATCCTTTTAATACTCCTCCTTAACTGATGAATTGGATTGGTTTGGTTTCAGTTTTAACATCACTCAGGTTGGCAGGTAATATATTGCTATAAACTCACTTATCAAGGTTTTAAACTAAGCAATAATTGTTTGATTGAACACCATAATGTTTATGATCATTTTGTTTATGAGATTTACTTCTATGACATCATTTGTCTTCTAACTGCAATCATCTGTGGTAACATTTAGAGGAAACATGTAGTACTTACCTGTTTAATTGTTAATGTAATGTAAAATTATATTAATTATATATTAATTATAAAATTATAAATAATTATAATAATAATAAAATAATACCTATCCACCCCTTATTACAGTAAACAAGCTAGTTTCAGAATTATGAGTAACAAAAACTGAAATTTAATCTGTTAGTACTCTAAACAGAAATTAAAAACAAAAGTAGAAATGTAATACTTCAATAACACTGCTGGGTTTTTATCTGTTTTTTTTTTTTATTTATTTTTTTTTATTTAGACGACTTTTTTTTTAATGCCCTCATTCTGTGAACTCATCATATCATATGTTTTTACAGTCATACTGATGTAGTATATGTCACACACATATATGTACACTGTTTGAAATTTGCGATGTCAGTGTTTTTATTGGGAAGTGACCCAGTCTTCAGTGTACATAGTAACCCTGTTTACAGTGACCCTGTCTTCAGTGCTTTTAGAAAGTTCATATAAACTTTCTGCTATCACCATAGAATAGTTCTAACTTTATGTCCACAACTGCACTTTCAGTATACAAAGTTCAGCAACTCGTATAGAAAATATGCAGAAATTTTTGGTAGTTGATTTAATGCCTCTAAGCTTATATATAATGTAAAAATCTATGTATGCGTGTGTTCCACCATTGCTTCGATTACAATGATATACTTACTCTGTGTAAACCATATTTGTTTACCACAAAGAAGTGACTTATTATGTGTAAATTAAACAAATAATGAGAATTGGTTAATACATTTTACGAAAGTATTATGTTTGTTCTTTTCCTTTTATGCTGATAATGCTGTGCTTTTGTTATTTAAAGCTTTTTCATGTTCAGCTCAGATCTGAACATTCAGCTTTTATCATTTACAAATTTTAATATTTACTTTAATCTTTGTCTTTTTTGAAAAATTCTGTTTTGCACACAGGGGGATGAGATCTTTCTGGACATGTTTGAAGACGAATACAGAAGCATGACTGTGAGTCCACTGTGTGGGTCATATTGTTTAAAAGCATGTTACAGCTTCTTTATAGTTATGTTCATTTCAGCAGTATGACACATGAGCTCATTTGTTATAACAAACAACAAAATAGTTGGGATTCTCCAGGGCAACCATATTATAGTTGTAGATGTTATTTGTGATAGCTTATGGCCTTGAGTGTCTCATTTGATGTCAAATAAAATAAATAAATAAATAAAGGCTGTTGTAACTTAAGTCTTTGATATCGGGTATCAGTGAGAACATCATACAGAATGTCACTTAGTTAAGCATGCTTTCTTGGTAATGTGGATCCTTTCAAGCCTAGTCCTCTAATTGCCAGATATTGCATGCTAAAATTGAGCAAATCTCTGTGATGGTATAATCCAGGAAACATTCCAAACAAAAATGTGTAGTGAGATGTAACATTTCTCCATCATAAAATGCACATAAACAAGTAGGGTTAATTTTGGTTATAGAATGCCACAAATCTTTGACAATTCCCAAATCCATTTGTAAATGGCACTTTTATTCATCTCCGTTATGACTTGTACTTATTTTCCGACCTTAATTATAATTAGTAGACGCACAGCAGAAAGTTTATAGTGGTTGCCACAGTCGTTACAGTGCATAGTAATGGAAATAAACATATAACAGTATTCACAGAGAAGGTTAAATTCCACAAAGGGCACTCCACAGGAGGGTTTCATTGGTATAGTAGCCTTTTTGTTTACATTCTGTAATGCTGCTGTAGACATGTGTAAATGTAAAACACATTTTTGCAATGGTCCATTGACCAGGTAATGTTGGCGTAATGTTGGTTCCTTTTATATGTTTTTCCCACAAAAGCAGTTTTGTTGAGTACATAACTATGTCTGTATGTGTGTGTAGAGTAAACCTTTGAATGTGGAATATCTGATGATGGATGCATCCATTCTCCTGCCTCCTACTGTCACACCCCTGACTGGCATTGACTTTGTTAAGAGGCTGCCCTGTGGAGACGTAGAAAAGACTCGCAGAGTGAGTTTCACTATCACACAGATGACACTTGTTTTATCTACTACCCCACTGACAATTCAAAATCTCATCCATCTGTTGCCCTGAGCGACCCATTGTAGTCTCTATGTCGAACTAAGCACTGTCTAGATGGACCTGCACAGTCACAGCCATGGGTCTGTCAAAGAAAAAAAATGCTAAATCAGATGTTTTATGCTGTAAAATTTAACATTAGCATTAATATAAAAAAGCTGTTATGGTGACATACTGTTTTACAGTAATTCCTTCTTGATCAGCTTTTTATAGACAAAAAAACGGTTACTGATGTAGTGCATGCCTCATTGGTTTAACTGTTGGGTTAACTGTTGGATCTGGAAGCAGTGATATCAGAATCAGAATACTTTATAAATCCCCTGTGGGGAAAATTGCAGTATTTGTAGATGTGTAGATGTGTTTATATGTACAAAAGTGGAAATAAAAAATTAACAGTAAGTGCAGTAAAATTAAACCAAAAGTACTAAAAATATGCAATAAAGAAAAAGTAAAGTGACATGTGTATAGTATGTAATATCTGTTAATTTAAAAAAAATAATAAAAATTGAAAATGTAGTGCACTGTCTGGCAGAATAATAAGATATTATACATTTGAATAATTATCCTGCTTATGTTATTGCATATTAAAGTTAAAGTTGTTTTACTGAGTAAGGACTGATAAATAGACTGATTATACAGTTTGATAGTCACAGGTAAGAATGACCTGCTTTGGCGCTCTGTGGTGCTTTTGGGTGGAATGAGCATCCTCCTCCCTGACACTGCCTTCAGCAAGTCCAGCTCCACACCCACAGCATGACCGACCTTACAGATCAGTTTGTTCAGTCTGTTGGCATCTTCCACCCTTCACCTGCTGCCCCAGCATGCGACAGCATAAAGTCAAGTCAAGTCATTTATTTATATAGCGCTTTTTACAACAGTACATTGTCACAAAGCAGCTTTACAGAATGAAAAGCCTTTAAACCCCAAAGAGCAAGCCGAAGCGACAGTGGCAAGGAAAAACTCCGTTATGTTGTTATTTAAGGAAGAAACCTTGGGAGGACCAAGACTCAGTGGGGAACTCATCCGCCTTGAGCGGCCAGGCAGCAACAACAATGTAGGACAGCTACAGTGGGTTGCAAAAGTATTCATACCCCTTGAACTTTTCCATATTTTGTCACATTACAACCACAAACATAAATATATTTCACTGGAATTTAATGTGAAAGACCAACACAAAGTGGTATACAATTGTGAAGTGGAATGAAAGTTATACATGAATCAACAATTTTTTTACAAATAAAAAACTGAAAAGTGCGATGTGCAAAATTATTTTTGTAAGTCAATACTTTGTGGAACCACCTTTTGCTGCAATTACAGCTGCAAGTCTTTTAGGGTATGTCTCCACCAGCTTTGCACATCTAGTGACTGAAATTCTTGCCCATTCCTCCTTGCAAAACAGCTCAAGCTCAGTCAGATTGGATGGAGAGCGTTTGTGAACAGCAGTTTTGAGATCTTGCCACAAATTCTCAATTGGGTTTAGGTCTGGACTTTGACTGGGCCATTCTAACACATGA
>JAFMOD010000593.1:69557-86491 GCA_019802435.1 Corydoras maculifer | reverse complement strand
GATGTGTCTCTAAGGAGATCAGAAAAATACCGAACCCTTCAGATATTCATTAGATTAACATTTAAAAACCATGCTGAGAAAAGTTTCATAAATAAAACTGTTAATATGAAACGAATAAGGTTCCGTTAGGTTCTCCTGTTACCTCCAGAATCTCATGACACCCAAATCTCATTGTAATGGAATTTAGAATGACAATAAAGTAAAAAATAAAAAAATAAAAAAATAAATAAAATAAAAATTAAAAAAAATTAAAAAAGGGTAAAAAAAAATAAATAAAATGACAATAAAGCCGATTCTGATTCTGATTCTGATTCTGATTCATATATCTGGGATAGGCTCCGAATCGCTGTGATCCTGTCTGAAGAAGTTAATGAGACAAATTAATAAGCAAGACCTCCCCCCTCATCCCCCCCCATGTACATCTTTAAGATATGTCACTTTAATCTTCATCCAGAGCGTTCAGTCTGATTAACACAGACCTCTGCTTTCATTCTGAACTACTGTTTGTATGATTCAACTTTGTGATAACAGTTTAGGGAAGGCCCTTTTCTGGCAGGCCCCAGGTCACTGCACACCACTGGACTGGTGCCATGAGCTGTGAATTCAGTCCCTCAGAGGACCCTCTGAACATCATCCAGAGGTAGAAGCTGCAGAGGAACTGACCCTTCAGGTTCCATCCTGATCTGAATACAGAAAATAAAACAGTTCAGCAGAAATAAAACCAAAGCACAACTTACAGAAGAGTGACCCATCACATTTTAAAAACTTCACATCGTTTCGAACGTCCCTGATTCTGCCGAACCGCAGAGCTGCAGCTGAAAGCTCACCTTTTGTCCTGAAGCAGGCGCCACCGCTCACAGCACCTGAGCTATTAACCTCACAGCTTCAGCCGAAAGATCTGAAGATAGAACCTGCAGAGAGAGAACAGACCAGCTTCATCTTCAACAGTGAAGCAGAGGGTTCTGCAGGTTCTGCACTGAAGCAAATCAGGTGAACGCAGCAGTCACATTAAAAAAATAAATAATAATAATAATAATAATAATAATAATAGCTAATGTGATGGTAATTGGTTATTCATTGGTAAACTCATTGATCTCCTCTTCAATCAGAGGACTGTGATCAGTGTTGGATGGGAACGTCTTCACTCTCCTAATAAGAGCAAAGCAGAGGAACCAAGAGACCTGGGACAAAACACATGGCACCAAGCTAAAGCCACACAGATCAAAGCAGCAGGCATCAGACGACTGGGACAGGACTCAGTCCTGCAGAGAACAGCCTGATAGACCTGACAGATCAAAGAGTCAGCGTCCAGCTGTGCAGGGTTCCACCACCGTCCCAAAACGAGCACCCCCCCCTTAAACCTGCTGGAACCACAAACAAATGAACATCACAGACAGCTGGGATAGGCATCAGAATGTCACCAGCTGGATATTGAATATTGAGCTGAATTACTGCCAATCAAACTCTGCTTATTAATTAATTACTGAGCTTCATTAGCTCTGCTTTTCTTGTCTGTTTCTTTTGAGGCGTCGCCTCATTTCCTGGAGGCGTGGTCAGATCTTCATCATGGTTCTGGATTACTGATGGATTTTTCCTGCAGGACGTCCTCAATGGACTTATAGAGTTTTTCAATTGTTGAATACGGGTCACATGATCACCACACAATCTGTACACGGCTGTTCTACACTGTTGATGCTGCCCCCCCGCTCACTGAGCCTCGGTCCTCACAAGGTCTCTTCACAAGGTTCTGTAAAGCTGCTTTGTGATGATGTACGATTATAAAACACTATAAATACATGACCTGAACTTCCAGGTCAGTAATGTCCAGGCTGTTTCATCATCTGGTGTGAAAATGGTTAAACCTGCAGATGGTTTTGAGGAGCTGATTCATAGGAATGATATTTAATATTTATCTCACTGGTCTCTGAGCAGCTCCAGACCTCCATCCCGTCTGGTTCGGTCAGTAGAACCTCAGAGCTCGAGGATACACTGATCCCTCCTGTGTTCTCTGAGCTGCCTCTGCTTTTCGACTTTGTTCACCGCCTCAGGGCATCCACACCTCGTCCGTCCCGCTCCGGCTGAGACCGGACCTCTGGTCCGACTCGTCCTTTAAGCAAACAGGTGTGGACCGGTCAAACCACTCGCTCACTGGTCATTAATGCAGGATGAACAAACCGCTCTGGGCATGTTGGCGGGATTAATGCGCACAGTGATGCGGTGGACTCATGAGAGCGAGGCCTCGTGTACAACAGGGTCCGTGAGCGAGGTTCAGGACTGAAGATGGATGAGGGTGTCGGCTGAAGGCAGTAATTGGACGGCGGGAGTTTTAGGACAGTCTTATTTCCTGCTGCTCTGATTTTGGATTCTTTACAGCGTGTTGACCAAACCACAAATACGAAGCTGTAATATGAAGCTGTAATGATGCTGCTGAAGCTCGGCTCTTGTCGAGGGCCACGTCTGGAGCTGATGTTCACGCCGATTCATTAACATTCATTCATTCATTATCTGCCGCTTTATCCTCTATTAGGGTCACGGCGGGGTTCCCCATGCCCATCCAGGGGAGAACGTTTTGGGCGCTGGGCAGATACACCCAGGACAGGGGGCAATCTATCACTGGACACACACTCACTCACACATACACACTCTATATGGGGCAATTTGGAGAACTCCATTGACTTGATCCATGTTTTTGGACTGTGGGAGGAAACCGAAGAACCCGGAGGAAACCCACGCAGACACGGGGAGAACATGGAAACACCACCAGTTGGGGATTCAAACAGGGAATCCCTAGAGCTGAGAGGAGAACATGCCAAACCACTAAGCCACCGTGCCGCCGTTTCCTTCACTTTAATGTAAGGAGCTGTTTAATTAGCATTAAAATGAAAAAGCATTCGTACAGTCCGGATCCCGGTCTCAGTCTTCATGCTGCACTCAGATCAGATTTAAACGTCGTTCAGGTGAACTGACCTTCTCACAGAAGGGTTTGACTTTATTTAAAACCTTCCAGTTTTACAGCTGCTGATGGAGAACACATCTGCTCTCTAATTCTCAAACTGAACGAAGGTTTCACTGGTTTACCTGGTTTTACTGGTTTAACTGGTTTTACTGGTTTACCTGGTTTTACTGGTTTACCTGGTTTAACTGGTTTTACCTGGTTTTACTGGTTTACCTGGTTTTACTGGTTTACCTGGTTTTACTGGTTTACCTGGTTTACCTGGTTTACCTGGTTTTACTGGTTTTACCTGGTTTTACTGGTTTACCTGGTTGGAGCTGTTTCCTAATACAGTTCTCAATCTCAGAAGCAGAAGTTATTAATAAAACCTTCAGATTGCAGATTCATTTCTTTATAAATAATGAAAAGCGGCGGCGGCGCTGAGAGAGCTCTGCAGAACTGACGTTCTATCCCAGAGGTCCATCTGCACTCCTGCAGCGTGGAGAACGTTCCTCTGATGATATGAACAGCCCCCCCACCACGAACACCACTCTCTACAGAACTCAGAAAACGGAAACGCAATTAAGGAGCCTCCACTCTGCTGCAGGCACCATATGTCCCACTAACAGCTTCTGGATGAGCAGGGTTTAAAATGTTCATAACGATGTCTTAATGAACTGATCTGTAAACCAGATGTTCACAAGAGAAAGTGCTGAGACGGAGCAGCGGTCCTGAATCAACACCTTAAACACTCATCATCATCATCATCATCAGTGGAGCAGTGAGAAGCCTGTTGTCCTGAATCATCAATCAATGAACTGATATTTAAAACAATGGGATATAATACAATAATCAATACGATAATCAATATGATGATCAATACCCAATGAAAACGAAGGCGCAGTCTCACATCATCTTCATGGTTGATGTGTTGGGGGTGTGAGTGTGCGGCGGGCGTCAGGGACGCAGACTGAAGATGAAAGCAGTGTTCACAGTTATTAATGAGTTTGATCAAAAGCCTCCTTTGATGAGGTCGTTAGTGAGTTAATCTGATCTGTACAGACGGCAGAGCTGAGGATCTCCAACACCACGCCTCAGATTCTCACACACACACACACACACACACACACACGATCATACCTGTTAATCCTCAGGTGGTTGACTTCCTGTGAATCAGGTGTTCCACAGGTGATGGTGATGTAAGCTGACTGATCTGTAGGTGAAAGTGGAGTTTCAGCTCAGCGAGCTCATCACTGCCCCTGTCTGGTTGGGAGGAGCATGCTGCTTCATCAAGTCCAGCGCACAGGAATCTGGGGGGTGGGGTTCAGGTGGACAGCGTGTCCACTCAGAGGAACAGATACACATTACAACAGAACCAAAACTGATGGAACCGTCTGAGTCACAATGACATTACAGACAAAACAACAGAATATCAGCTCAGATACTCACCCACAGAATAAACACTGAGCTACAGCATGAGGGTTCCACAGCAAGAACCACAGAACCTGACACCATGAGTTCTGGCATCAGGTGTGTGTACTCGGACCCTCTGAGATCTGAGGCAGGAGCTCATGTGAGTGGAGTGTGGATCTGGAGTGTGTGTTTGCCGTACGGTCTGAATCAGACAGGGCTAATTACCCATCACAGGGGAACCGGGATCCTGTGACGGTTCGGAAACTGAATCCAGCTCCCTGCACGGTCCAAATAAATGAGCCTGTACAGCAGCGACCGGGCGGAGCTCCTCCTGTCCATCGGTGACCCATCGTCAGCTCATGCTCGTTATGATATGAGTGCATTCACGCTTTATGCCGACATTCAAGAAGATCAAAGGAATCAGATACATCATGTCTTTGATAAAGGCTTAGTGGGAAAGGATCAGAAGAACAGGCTTTAGAACCTCAGTTCCATCAATGTTCAGTCAATAAGCATTGTTCTTATTGACAGAGTCACCAAAATCTAGACGATTATGAGAAAACAGTGAAAGAGAGAAACTGCTGGCTGGATTTGAGTTGTACTTTCTGCAAACGATGAAAATAACGAGCTTTTCTTTATTTTAACTATTTCCCTTTTTGTTGTTAAACTTTAAACATGAGTGAAAAAATGTTCTGAATCTGAAGCCACACAGGGATCATCACAGAACCAACAGCAGTCCAACTCATCACCACGTTATGGAAATGTCTTTTTATTTAAAAATGATGAGCATGATCTTAAAACACTGAAGACTCAAAAAAGAAATCAATCATGAGCTTAAGAAGGGCTTTTCCTCAGAGTCTCAATGACTTCATCGTCACTGAAGAGTAACTGTAAGTGAAACATGGTGGATCTCCTGAACGCTGAAGCTCCAGATGAATGAAGGAGAGCAGAAACCAAACCCTTCTGCTAAGCCCTTAATTAAAACCATCATTAACGGAACCCCAATCATCTTGGAAGGTATTCCTGAGGCAGGCCTGTGTGGTTGCTGGTTCTGAGAGCCTGGTCCACAACTTTAATATAACTGTCAATCAAGCGCCTCATGTCTGGGGTGAAGGGGTCAAAGGTGGGCCGCCGGGGCCCAGAGCGCTTAAAATGTCCGTCCTTGTTGGTCTCAGCGCAGAGCAGGAGGTCATCACTGGTGCTGACGTTGAGGAAAGTGATGATGTCACGCAGTTTGGGTACCAATGACTTCTGAAGCTCCTCATAATGAACCACCAGAAGATTCTGACCAAAGCGCAGCCAGTCCAGGACATGAGACGCCCACCAGGAGGCGTAACTGCTCACGAATTCGGGCCAATCTGCGACCAATCAAAAAGCAAAGACTCAGCACCAAACCAGTTTTACAATTTACAGACTTCACTGAAGATGAAAGAAAGTAATGCTTTCTATTTTGGATGTAAATAATATGATAAAGCTCATGATGCTCTGTATGAAAGCAGAATGAGGTCTGATGGGTCAGTGGCAGGGTCAGATGATGATGGAGGGTGGATGAAGGTACCTTTACTCCTCCAGTGCTGGTCTGAGGCGTAGCCGAGGTGGCCTGCACATTTGCGATTAAACTCTGCTATGAGGGCGCGGTACGGGTTCCTGATGAGCAGGATGGCCGAGTCGTACATCTCGATGTCCCGCTTCCCGCTCTCATGTGTCTTCACGCAGATGGTCCGTCCACTTTTCCAGTAATCCTTCTCGCCCTTGAAGCCTGCACAGATGGAGGAAATGAAATGGAAGCTTAGGATATTACTTCAGTAAGATGTGGGCAAAATTCAGTGCCACATCCTATTTCACACACACACTCACACACACTCACACACACTCACACACTCGCTCTGGGAAAGGCACAAACGCTGAGTGATGACCCCTCTCTTTCTTCGGCGGGACTAATAAGGCTGGTGATGGATGTGACGTTAACCCCAAGAAAACTCTTTCATGAGAATGGACGACTTTGAAAACGTTCAGATTGAAGCATGGAGTCAGGACATTTGGGATGAAGGTGGACCGGGTCTTAACCCACATTCTGTTCCCTCATAAGGTCACGTGAAGACATTACACTTCCTCTGACCTTCACCTGTTACAATACAGAACGGTCTGTTCAACCCTCAGTGTTAACAGAGGACATGCTGAGGACGACTTTAATAATGAAACAATAATCTATCAGCTCCTGATGATGATGATGATGATGATGATGATGATGGTGATAGGTCAGCAGCATCAGTAAAGCCGTGATGAAGGATCCTTAAACACTGACCTCACTGAACTGAAGCAACCTGCAGATTAAAACCCACCAATAAACCCACACTGACACTGAACCTCTAACAACCAAGCTGTGATTTTGTCCTTCAGTGGTTCTCCATTCTCCCACCGTGTGTGTGTGTGTGTGTGTGTGTGTGTGTGTGTGTGTGTGTGTGTGTGTGTGTTAGAGGTTCTAATACACACTGTAATTAGTGAAAACTCCACATTAAGCCCTTTAAATCCATATGAAGTGGATCACCTCGGTTATAAAGCGTGCCATCAAAGTAGTAGCTGCCCGTGTAGTGCCCGGTTGCCAGTTCTATCAGATGCCTCACCCAGGTGTTTCCTGCTCCTGGGAAACTGGACAGAGCCACGAGCTGAGCGGATTTCTCCGACAGGAAGTTTCTCTCAGTACATCTGGAGTCTGTGCAGATGAGAACGAAGCTGTGATCTAAAATTACATCCACACAGTCTCAGAGGAGAACCAAACCCCACCCATCAAACCCGGAGCGGCCCCCCCGAGGCTGCCCCCCCGAGGCTGCCCCCCCGAGGCTGCCCCGGAACCGATCAGACATTCCACCAAAAAACTAACCACGACCAGGCTGTCAAAATAAAACTCCATCTGACAGCAAGAGCTCCAGATCTGTTTTAATTTTAGATTTCCATTTAAATGAATGAATATTAGAAACATTAGAAACGAGAGTGGGATTTTAAGATAATGAAATGCTTTACAGTTCTGAACTTTTGGGACTTTGATTAGGAATTAGGTCGGTCCTCCTCCTCATCCTGAACTGCAGGGTTTAAATGAGGCCCTGTCCAATCAGCGATGTTTTAAAGAATCAGATCTGTGTCCTAACTGCTCCCTGAACATGAGGAGAACGCATCCGGAGGCAAGACAATAAAGACAAACTAGTCCCTGAAAAGTGTGGTGGATCATGCAGCCCCACGTCCAGCAGTCAGAGGTCGTGAATCTGATGAGCACAGCTCGGTACCCACCCTGCACCGGGGTCTGATAAACCTGCAGGAAGGCCGGGCCGGCTCGGACAGCGGTCCGGCTGCTGTTGGGCGGGGCGCAGTGTTCTTCATCGACCGGCTGATGGAGGGAGAAGTGTGGAGTGGCGTAACCACAGAAACAGTCCGGTGTGCTCAGCATGGCTAACGGGAACTCCTGAAACGAGGCAGAGACAGAGGCGGGGTCAGTGAGGAGATCGCTGCACTTTTATTTCTATTTATTTAAATGAAGGTTCACTGTCTTCATCCAATCCCATCCCAACGTGGAACCCGTTAAATAGTCGTTTAACTCGACGTCTCAGTTAATTGGCCCTGGGGCACGGCAGCGGTGGGGGGGGGGGCAGCGTGGGCTGCCATCACGGCAGAAGAACCGCACTCAGCGGTCTGTGCACATCTGATTACTCCGGATAATTGATGGTCTCGACGGCTACAGTTACATTAAAATGAACAGATTGTTTTTTCAAAGCTGCTAAAGGAAGGAGGAGCTTCAGACCTGAGATCAGGAGCAGCGGGGAGGACACACACCTGATCCACACACGCTTCAGCACACATCTGAGACGTCAGGTTGGACCGAACCACCGGCACAAACGCCGCCGCCGAAGCGTTGCCCGGTCTCCTGAAGCAGCCTCGATAAATCACGTTCCTGTCTGAAGAAACCAGACAAAAAACATCTGTCTGAGGTCTGAAGACAGACACAGGGGGCAGTGGTGGGCTTGTGGGTAAGGAAACACACACACACACACACACACAGAGTCATTCATTAGTGTGGGTGTAGGTTCTTGTGTGTTTGAGGAAACTGCAGAACATGAACATACAGGTGTGTGGTTTTTAATTAGGAGATTATGGAACTGTAGTCTGCGCTGGTCGTGAGGTTGCCCCCATAACGACAGGTTTTAATGCAGCATGGGGTTCATCTGATCTGAGATCTTTTCTGGCTCAGGTGAAGGGACTCCACTCCACCATCCCTCACCACAAACAGAACCTGGATCGAGTTCATTAACGTGGAACAGACCGTGTTCTAAACATCCACCCACCACAGAGCAGCCTGGGTACATCTGCACCTTTACTGATTAAAGGTGAATAAAGCAACAACACGCCCTGAAAACCTTCAGGAACATAAAACCTTCAGGAACACCACGTCCATCACACCACGTCCATCACACCACGTCCATCACACCACGTCCATCACACCACGTCCATCGGCATCGCTGCAGAATTAAACAGATCCAGGCTTCAGATTTCACTCCACACAAATAAAAAGATCTGAAACGGACTGGAACCACGTCTCAGCCTCTGAGGAGCAGAGCAGATCAACCGGCTGCACAAAACCAGCAGACTGAAGCTGCAGAGCAGCCGGCTGCGGCGCCGGAGACTGCACTGCAGAGCGGGACAGCCGTGTGGAGGGACGGGACCCCGATCAGGAAATCCTTTCAAACCCAGATGGACCTCAGGGATGAACGGACCTCAGACCTCAGGGATGAACGGACCTCAGACCTCAGGGATGACGGACACATCTGAGACATTTGACTTCATTTCATCTGTTGATATTTTCTGATGTCAGCATCTCTCAGTGTTTTATAAAGAATGAGATACCTGATGGAGTGAGGACGTATGATGATCTTTGTGTAGGTTGTGTACGTGTGTGTTGTTGTTAATAGTGCAGCTGCTGTTGTGTTCATTTGTTGGATTTGTAGCAGCTGCTTCCTGCCACGCTCAGAGGAGCCAGACCCAAACATATGGCTGCTCACAGAGCTGCAGCCAGATCGACCACCCCACCATCTCTGCAGGGACCCACGTTGCTAATGCCGTGTGTGTGTGTGTGTGTGTGTGTGTGTGTGTGTGTGTGTGTGTGATTGGACTAACAGACACACAGTGGTTGCTGTCATCTGATCCATCACCAGGAATCATGAAATGGTTAAAATGTCTGAGATCACATTTGTTTTGCATTCTGATGGTTCTGAAGGTTCTGACCATTCGGATGGTTGTGATGGTTCTGATTGTTGAATCATGGTTCTGATGGTTCTGATTAGTGGGCAGATGTACCGGTGGATCCTGTAAATGATTCTGTTCCATACAGTCCTCATTGAGACAGCGTGGGGTGGGTCAGGGGACATGTGGGTTGTGTGTAGGTTTGTGTGTAGGAAAAACAAGCCGTTCTCCAAATCAGTACCAGGTGCAAAAGCCAGCATCTGTCATGGCATTATGATGAGAACTGTGTATAGACATTCACTATGTGGTCATAAGTATTTGGACTTCAATTGACAGCCACAGAACCCTTTATTTTTACTTTCCTTTGAAGTTGTGTTAATTTATATTTAATTTGTGATTCTAACAGTAAATTGCACATTAAACATTACAAATGTAAAAAAATGAATACAGCACATATTTCACTGATGTCTGATTGACAGGGACGTCATGCACTGGGTTATCAGAACATTTTCAAACTTTCTGAAGTTTCTAGAAGGAGCTCGTTCTGGGTACTCACATCTCCTCTGGCCTGAAAGAACCTCCTCCACCTTAAAGACAGACAGGCGGCCCACGCCCCCACAGACGGAGCCTTTCTCGCCTTTACAATCCAGATTACATTCCTGGTCCTTCATGCGGGCTCCAGCGATGCGGTTTCCACAGTAACACTCGGACCCGAACTCCAGGCCTGCGTACCGATACCCGCTGTGAACAACGACAACAGCCAGATGAGGTTTCACCCATGTATCTGCAGATACGTTTCCTCTGACAGGAAATGCAGTTTAAATGCTGAAGTTCAAAGATGTTCTGCAGAAGGCCGCAGTCATGAGGTCAAAATCAGGAACATCATCTGAGAAAATAAATGTGATGTTTATTTTGAGAACAGAACAATAATGAACCACTCAGCTGGTCAGCTACTCCGAGGCACGGTCATCTGCAAAGTGCCATCCAGCACTCTGAATGCATCTTCTTGAGGTCCACGCTGCAGACCCCTGACTGATATGGAGACGGCTGAATGGTGTGTCCTGATTGACCCCCAGCTGCTGTGGAGAACCTCAGGAGGCATTAGACTGAGCAGCTCTTCCTCTGATCCCCGTGTTCAATAAGTGGCATTGACACATCGCTATGGCAACCTAAATAGATCGCCCCTCAGCCTTTTTTATTACTGCAAATTAAAGGCTCAGAGCAGGACGCGAAGTTCAATTCAACCCGAGAAAGAGAAAAGGAGAGCTTTATATCTGACAGCTTCTTTAAGCCCTAAAGCCTGAACGCACTGTCAGCATTTGGTCCCCAAAGAAATAAGAGGGCGTCGGCTTCAAACAGAACAAAATCCCTGGATTTTAAAGATAGACATCAGATCTGACTCTGTGATATGCCTTCATTTAGCACCACATCCATCTGTCAGTGGCATTATTCAGATCTCACGTTCTCCAGGTTCTCCAGGTTCTGTTCCGATGATCAGATCGGTCTCACTCGTCCTGCTGACAAACATCTCCTCAGTTCCTACACTCTATTAAAAGAACCTCATGTGTGTTCCTGTTGGTTTCACGGCAGCAGAACCTTTGGACTTAAAGAACTTTAAAAGGAAACACCATCAGAACAGAGAACCATGTTTAAATGTTTTAAATGAGATGATGATCGGTCACTGAGTTCAGTTTTAAATCACTGCACCCGACTCTGAAGCACCTTCAAACTTAGAATAATCATCTTACACAACCCTCACCCTCCACCGGGCCTGAGGACACACAGACTATAGGTGCAATTTAGAGCATCCCATTCACCTTGAATCCATGTTTTAGGACCGTGGAAGGAAACCAGAGAACCCGGAGGAAACCCATGCAGACACGGGGAGAACATGCAAACTCGGGATTTGAACCAGGATCCCCAGTGCTGAGAGGAGAACATGCCAACCACTAAGCCAGTGTGCCGGCCTGAACCCACAAATAAACAAAGCTCGTCCGTTTGAATGTCAGATTAAATCAAACGTAATCCAGTTACTCAGCTCGTTATAATTTAATACTAATCTTTAATAATCCAGGTGTTTAGTTTCCAGATGTTTCTTATTTTGATCTTTAAGGTCAAACACAGATGTCATTCTGATGCAGGTTAAAGTAAACACCCATCATTAATGCCCTGCGTGATCAGCTGATGAGTTAACTGTATGAGTGTGTGTGTGTGGTGTGTGGTGTGTGTGTGTGTGTGTGTGGTGTGTGGTGTGTGTGCAGCTGTATTTTGAAGGGTTTTACATAACGCTGGACTTAACGACTGCACTGCTTAATTGCGGGCGTCATTACTCAGCTTCATTATTGATTTCTTTAAACTCTTGCTTGGTGCGTTATGTAAATGTGATGAGATCATTAACGAGATCATTAACGAGCTGTGAGCTGATATTCACCTGTGAGCTTAATGACTTCTAAAGACACGTTCCGGAACCTGGAGTCCCACATTCTAATAGAACGGCTTCTTCTAAATGTCCTCAGACATGAAGAGGTCAGGAAGCTTTTCCATCACGCTGGGTAATTAAAAGGGGCAATTTTTCCCTCAGACCCTGACGCCTCAGACCCGCGAGCAGGTGTCCACATCACCAGGTCAAACAGAACCAGCGCCTCTGCCCCCCCGCCGAGCCTGAGCAAACAGGACCGGTCCATTCGCTCCGTCTGATGGAGCTGACGGTCTGAGGATTTAGACTTTATTCATTTACCCCCCCCCCCTGTGCTCATTCTGTCTGTCTTTACGCAGCGTCGCGTCCAACCGAAGCTTCATGTCCCACCAAAAGAGAAGAATGACTTTTAACTTCAGGAAATGATCCATTAATCTGCTGTAAACTTCATTTGCTCTTCTCATTAAAATCCAGGTTTGAATCTCATTCTGGGTGGAGTTTGCATGTTCAAAAACATGGATTCAAGGTAAACTGAATGCTCTAAAATTGCCCCATATAGAGTGTGTGAGCGGTCAGTGATCTGCCCGGCGTCTCTGGACGGGCAGTACTGAATGGGTACGTACCTCTGGGTGCAGGAGTCCTGACAGAGCGCCGTCGTCATTTTGCGGAATTCATAAAACACGATTCCTTTCAGAGCTCGGTTCTTAGTGTCATCAAGAAAACAGCCCATGTAGGTACCTTCACGAAAACAAGCAGACGGAGTTACAGAGCTGTATTCTGATTGGATGGCGGGTCGGTCGACCCCGAGCCGTACCTTTGTGTCCAGCTCTCTTCTTCAGGCTGGCTCTCTCCATCCTGAGGCTCTCCTGCTCGGACATCAAGCTGTGGAACCAGCGCCGGCGGAGGTGCCGGATCTCCTGGTTCCGTGAGTTGAGCCACCGTGCTTCAGAACCTTCCTCGCGAGCGAGCCGGAACCCTCGGACGTTTAAATGAGGAGGAGGTCCGTACCCAGGCCGGAGGGCGGGGCCACCGAAGGCCCTCGGAGGCGACGGGAGAGACGGTGGAGGCAACAAGCTTCCAAGCTGAGACGTCACCAACCCGGACCTCTGAAGCAAAAGCACACTCCCGGCCATGATGTAGGCCACGCCCAAAAAGAGAAAGAGCAACTGAGTCCGCCGCAGGAACCGCTGAAGTCTGAAGAAGGGTTTTGCCATGTTCTCCTGCTCCTACGGTCTCATAATGAACGTCCTCCTGCTTCTTCAGTCCTGTGCTTCCTCCGACTTTAAACACGTCTCGGACAGCGGGGGGGGGGGGGGTTGTGCATCAACAGCAAGAAGGATTCAGGTTCTTCATCATGTCTTCAGCAGGACCAGATTCCAAAAACACCTGAAGACAAAAGAAAGCTGTTGATTAGTGACCGAGCGCTCGAGCATGCAGTTCTACAGACTCACTCAGACATGCTGTGTGTGTGTGTGTGTGTGTGTGTGTGTGTGTGTTGCAGTGAGAAACATTGGCTGTTGTCCATAAAGATGATAAATCTTGAAAGAACATCATGTTTTATTCAGTCCTGTTTCTTTATTCTTTGAGTCAAACCCTTAAAAGAGTCTTTGGCGTCGGTCCTCATAAGAACAATCTGCCGTCAGGTTCTGACGTTTCCTCTTAGCAGATCAGTGGACTGTTCTCTTTTATAACAGACAGACAGAGGTTCTTTTATTATTTGGTATGTTTGTATTAAAATCGTTGGACATGCTTATGGTTCATAACTCATTCAAATCTGTAAATGGTGTAACTGTGATTATTAAAATGTATTCTCAGCTCAGCTCCGTTTCTCACTTTGGTTCGTTTGTGATCTAAATCATCAGGTCTGTAAACTGTAAATGATTTATGATTGATCAGCCGGGACAGAGCGCATGTCTTCTGTTTTCTTCTGATGATGAACGGTGAGGGTGAGTGACGAGCAGGTGGAGGAATCTCAGCAGGTTTTTATGGATGTTTGTCTTTATTAAAGAGAAAGAGCGTCTCTCTCTGTCCCAAAGAGACCCGTCCTCATCTGACAGAGACACGGTCCAGTGATGTGACCTCACCACAAATCCATCAGGTTCCATTATCTCTGACCTTCGAAGGTGAAGGTGTGTTTTAGATAACAGCAGTGTATTAAAGACGGGGCTGTGTGATCAGGAACGCTGTGTATCTGCAGCGTGTTTAATAAGACGTTATAGAACACCGCGCTCCTTCATTCCCATCAGGGGACATCGCAGTGAGACGATCATTTATTATACAGATTTAATTTGTCACTCGGTGGTTCTCTTGTGAAACTCCTTGTTGATTCAGTCCTGATCTGTACAGTACATCCCTCCCTGCCCTGAGGACCAGGACACTTTAATCTCTCTGAGGACCTACAGAAACTTCATTTTAACACACACACACACACACACACACACGTCCATGGGTTCTGCATGCTCATCCAGGGGAGAACGTTTCGGGTGCTGGGCAGATACACCCAGGACAGGACGCCAATCTATCGCCGGACACACTCACTCACACACTCTATATGGGGCAATTTGGAGAATTCAATTGACCTTGATCCATGTCTTTGGACTGTGGGAGGAAACTGGAGAACCCGGAGGAAACCCACGTGGAGAACATGGAAACTCCACCCAGATTGGGATTCAAACCAGCGCTGAGAGGAGAACATGCCAACCACTAAGCCACCAGAATTTATATATTCTGTTAATATAACATCATTTCAAGGTCAGACTGCAGTAGTGTTTAACAATCATGTCACAAGGACTGGTCATCATGGGTTTCCTGCGGTCAAGTTCAAAATGTGAATGTGGATTTTTATTCTCATCAGTTTGCAGCACCAACAACAAAATGCCATCGTCGAGTCTCAAGACCTTCAAAAGATTGATTATATATATATATTGAATGATTCGTTTCTGATCAATCAGATCCAGTGATCAGTTAAGACGCTGATGTTCATGATGATCAGACCTCACAGTCGATCCTGCAGCTTTACAGCCCTGACAATCCACCAGAAATCAAAGGTTCTCTCCATTAGAACCTGAACAGTGTGTTAGATCAACAATCGAGGGTTTAACTGAGCTCATGATTAAGGAGATGATGAGAGGGCTCTGCTTCATTAATGATTACAAACATCAGATTTACACCAGAAACTGTGATGATGGAGACCCACTTCACTGAGACGTGAGGTTCAAATGAGCCGTCAGACTGAAAAAGCAGCTTCAGAGAGTGTAATTGAAGTTCAGAGCGGGTCGTCTCACGGAGCTCCGAGCTCGCTCTGCGTCCCACATTTCCACTTAGTCTGTCTCATCTGAAATCTGTCTGGCACGGCCCCGGTGGAGGCAACACAAACCCCACACTGACGGAATAATCACCGAGCTCACAGATATGAATATGAATTTAATGAATTTAATGAATTTAAGGAATATCTGAAGAGCGCTTCCAGCCCGCAGGATTCCGGCGTTTTCCCGCGCCCCATGGACGTCTTCCTCCTGCTATTAATCATTCAGGGTTTCCACTGGAACTTCATTTGCATTTCTGTTTCATAGTTGCAGGCAAAAGAAAATCCAATCTCTTTATATTGAGAAAGCGGAAGGCGGCCCTTCTGGAGGATAATTGGTGGCTTCACGAGGCCCCTAACAGGGACGATTCCACTAAATAAATCCTGCCTTTGTCCCTTTAACCCCTCGTCCCTTGTTCCGGCCCAGGCTCTGGCAAGTGGCCCAGATCTGCATAAAGAGCGGGGATGCGGCGGTGGGGAAGCCATCGCTGAGAGCCTGCTGTGAATGTCAATCATCCCAAGCCTGGTTACTCGTTTGTGAGCGGTGAGGGTCACTGAGGGTTCAGTTCAGATCCTCAGACTTTCCGATGACTCGGTCAGTCAGTCAGTGATGGAGAAGCTCATTGGATGAGCCGTCTGAACTTCACTGGCAGAGATTGAGACAGATTACACAGAGCCCAGCTGAAACAACGCCCCCTGCTGGAAGGAGGTAGAACAGTGAGATGTGGTGAAGATGGTGTGTTTGATTTAAAGGAATCAGCAACTCCACACCATCATCATCCTCACCGAGGAGCTTGACCTCATTCTAATGAACCTTTGTTGATCTCATCCCTGAGGTCTGATGGATTCGTGGCTCTGCTGTCCCTCAGATGTTACAGTGAGACCTTTGAGCTCTTATTCTGACAGAGAACCACAGGGACAGTAAGCAGAGACCCCATCAGAACCCGGGACTGTAACACACACAGTGCGTTATGAAGGAAACTTTTTGTTTTGTGAGTGTGTGATATAAATCTTTTTCATTTTCATTACCTCACGTGGGCCAGACAGTAACAGCAAAAGGGCCATATGTGGCCCCGGGGCCATGAAACGCCCCGGTCTGTTTTAGGTTGATGTTAATAGTTTTTCTGGGTTTTTTTACCTGAGACTTTAAGAAAAATAAATTCATAAATTACATTCCAAAAATCACACAGTATTTATGTTATGTATTATATTTATGTAACTACTTTAAACTTTTGAAATCAGTGTTCTAATGATACTTTCAGAGTGTTTGAACATCTCAATCCCGTTGTTTGTACTGTATGAGAAACGAGGTTATTCTCACAGATCTATTTATATCAACGGCAGCCGAGGGGGTCATGCTTTTAATTAAGGATGCTCTGTATTCAAAGCTTGTGTCATTTGTTATTATAATTATGATAATTACTGGATAAATTATTCTCCTGCTGCTTAATGATATGAAATTCACAAGAAAACAAGTACACTGCAGAATGAGGAACTGTTTTTAAAAGTAATCATTAAACTCCCCTTACTGTTCTCATCATGAATCCCTTCAACACAGTGATCAACAAAAAGAACCACACACCAACAAACACCCCGTAACACCCTCAACACCAACAAACACCCCGTAACACCCTCAACAC
>JAFMOD010000593.1:31960-43168 GCA_019802435.1 Corydoras maculifer | reverse complement strand
GCCCCACGGTGCTGCAGGACTGCGGTATGTGTCCTGGTCTTTAGTTTGGAGGTTCTTGTTGTCTCTGAAGCTCATTATTACAGGGAGGTTCCTCTCTGTAGGTTTGAGATTCAGGGCAGATGATGAGCAGAGCTCTTCAGGAAGAAGACAGACCTTCATTAAGTTTGCTGATGCTGTCTTTCATTGCTGCTAATTAGAGATTTAGTGAAGTGTGTCTTGTACTTTGGAACAGATGAGAGAACGCCGCCCGGCATCTGTCCTCGATCTGAACGAGCGCTGTACTGTGTGGAAGCGTTTTCCTGACAACAGTGACCACTGACTGACCTCTGCTGCAGGGAGCTTCAGTTTGGTTTCATTATTTTAATAAACCTCAGGTTTAATGTCTGAATCTCTCTGAGTTCACCTTTAATGATTCAGGAATCAGAACTGATTGATTTTCAGTGCAGTGGCAGCAGGTCTTATGATGTCATACTCATGAGCAGCATGTTCTCCTGACGTTTACTGGAACCATAAGCACCATAACACAGTTCTGTAGAGACGTTAATGAGCAGTGAAGCGGCTCGTCTGTCTCAGGGAGCGTTTGTGGAGATGCAGAGATGAATGTAGAATGTGTTTGAGTGTTAAATGCTGGAGAGAGCTGATTGGCTGCTGCGTTGGCTGCAGATTGCAGGAGGATGGCACTGAATTGGCTGGCCTCTGTTTTGCGTCCCGGCTCAGTGGGCTGTGTGTGTTGTGGATGCTGAGCTGCGGATGTCGCGCTTCAGACATAATCCTGTTTCTCAGAGAGGATTTGTCAGCCATCAATAATGATTCCACAACAGCATCTTCTCCTGAATGCACCTGATCTGAAGGATCTGACAGATGTGCTGATGAAACACTTTGGTCTCACGTCCTCTTCACTCCTCCGTTCACTCCTCCAATCACTCCTCCGATCACTCCTCCAATCACTCCTCTGTTCACTCCTCCGTTCACTCCTCTGATCACTCCTCCGTTCACTCCTCCGTTCACTCCTCCGATCACTCCTCCGTTCACTCCTCCGTTCACTCCTCCGATCACTCCTCCGATCACTCCTCCGTTCACTCCTCCGTTCACTCCTCCGTTCACTCCTCCGTTCACTCCTCCGTTCACTCCTCCGTTCACTCCTCCGTTCACTCCTCCGTTCACTCCTCCTTTCACTCCTCCATTCACTCCTCCTTTCACTCCTCCGTTCACTCCTCCGTTCACTCCTCCGTTCACTCCTCCGTTCACTCCTCCGTTCACTCCTCCATTCACTCCTCCGTTTACTCCTCCGTTCACTCGCTCCTCTTTACACTTTCAAACCTAACAAGTCGCTTCTCCTTCACTATAAATAGCATTAAACAGAGCTGTGAGGATCTGTTATTCCCCTTAAATAACAGAACCAACACTCAAAACATACCAACATTAAATCACAGCTTTGACTCTCGCCTCTTAATAAAGATTTTTCACAGTTCAAAAAAAGAGATTAAAGTTTAAACACTGTGTTTTCAAACATACGTTATTCTCACTGATGATCTCAGACACAGCAGAGGAAGCTGAATGAATACTTTATCTTCATGAGACTCCCGTGTTCATCAAAATATAATAATAATAATTACAGGGCGGCACGGTGGCTTAGTGTTAGCATGTTCTCCTCTCAGTGCTGGGGATTCCCGGTTCGAATCCCAATCTGTATGTCCTCCCCGTGTCCACACGGGTTTCCTCCGGGTTCTCCGGTTTCCTCCCACAGTCCAAAAACATGGAACAAGTCAATTGAATTTTCCAAATTGCCCCATATAGTGTGTGTCTGTGTGAGTGAGTGTGTGTCCAGTGATAGATTGGTGTCCTGTCCTAATGTATCTGCCCAGCACCCGAAACGTTCTCCCCTGGATGGGCAAAAGGAAGATAATGAATGAATGGATTATCAGCGGTTCTTTTTGTACATGAGCTTTGTTCATTTTATCTTTGGATGTGGAACCCCCCCTCCCCCCCAACCCTAGTAGAGGATAAAGCGGAAGATAATGGATAATTATAATAATAATAATAATAATATTGATGATGATGATGATGATGATGATGATGATGATGTTTGTGTCATTAGTGAACAGTGCAGTCTGGAATTTAAATTTATATAAATCTTTTATTTTCAATCTTTTACTGTTTTGTGATCATTTTGAAAACTGAACGAATACAAAGACAAGATGGTTTTTATTATTAGAACTGTAATTTTATTAGAACTGTGGACCTTTGTGAGTCCTTTGAAAAATAAATCAATGTGTCCTTGACCAGATCGATCATCAAACTAATCTCTCTCATTCTGACATCAGAATAAAAGACTCAGAGCTGCTCCTGATAATCAGGCTTTTCTGTCCGTTATATAGAGATGCAGGAACATTAGACTTTAAAACTGACCGTGTGTAAAACAGGTCTGTGGATCAGAACGTTGATTTTTAATTCAGTCTGTACAGATTTCAGAATCGGAACTCTGAAGCTGCTTCGTGAAAATGTAGTGTTGTAAAAAGCTCTGTATAATAAATGATCTGGAACGTTCCACCTCTTCACCCGGCTCATCATCAGTAGAGGGCGTGGTGCTGAAATGAGGCTGTTCCAGGGAACCCTCTCAACTAAGTACCCTGCAGGATCTGCCCCTATGGTGCATCAAACTGATAATTGGTTAATTACTGAGCTGAGCTTTATTAACCTTTGTGTTTAAAACTCAGAGAACGTCATCAGCAGGCCAAACCTCAGACCGTCTGAATTCAGAGTGTTTAATATCATCAGGTCTCTGAATCAATCTTCTCTCTGATAATGAATCCGTAATGAAGCGAGCCTCAGGTTAATTGCTGCAGCATCATTAATTGCTCTTTAATGTAATCAGAACTAAAAGCATTGATCAGTTTATAGAAAACAATCTCGCCATCTAATTAATGATTAAATGAATGATGTCATGTTGATTTCCGTTTCCTGATCAGACTGTGAGACGGGTTCATCAGCACGCCAAACGCAGGGAGAACCCACAGAATATCTCAGATACAGATGGTAGGTCTGATCCAGCAGGCTCTCAGGGGCAGAGTTCTCTGGTGGAACACAGCAGGTCCTCCTGTTCTCCTGGGTTCTGCTGCAGATGTTCTGGTGTGTTGGTTGCAGGACATTCAGACTCACAGACCTAAAGCAAACTGAAATCGGTTCTGTCAGAGTTCTCGAGTGCGATGTTCTCCTCTCAGCTCTGTGTTCTAATGAGCATGCTGTTGCCTCGGGATGCTGTTGAGAGGCTCGCTGTAACACTCGCGTCTCAGGACGTTACGTAACGCACAGCACGCCAACCGTATCGATTGCTTCCCTCAGCTGGATTATATTTAAATCTTCAGTCTGAATATCTGAACCACGTGTTTGGAACGGACAAGAATCAGATTCAGATTCTGCTGTGGAGGCGTGAGGTCTGACTGCGAGGTGGATGTTCTCCTGCTGGACCACTCAGACGAGGTGGACGAGGACTCTTTAATTACAGCACTGCTGCTGAAGTCCAACCTGATGGGGGGGGGGGTAAAAGGATTTTCTTTGTAGGTCAACTTGTTTGTTAAAAAGAGCAGGAGGCTTCAGGGTGGGGGAGTCTGTTCACTGACTGACACCATATTTAAATATTTATAAAGAAACCTCAGTTTTTTCGATTGGTATTTTTTGGAAGTCAAATTGTGTGTTATTTTGTTTGTGTCCTTCTTTGCTTAATAGAAACAACAGTTGCCATGACGACCACGTCCCTCAGAAACTATGGTTTCCATAACTACTATATCCCTCTACAACCGTAGTGAGGACTCTGTGCTCCTGTCAGTCATAACAGAGACTTTTCTCATCAGCATCTCGTAACTCCGGGGTCGTCGTTAACCTTAATTTAGCATAAATATAAATTGTGGAATTTAAAGTTTGCTATTTTAATAATTGTAAAAAGTTGATGGAGCTGCTGGTTGGATTGAACTGGAAAAGGTTCTAAATGCAGTTATGAATATTTAAACTTAAAACGATCAGGAGAGGAGATAACGGTAAGAGTGCAGATGGTAAAGATGCTGAATGAGATTAGACGCTGAATTAATTTGGAGTTGCAGCAGATTAAAGCCGGCTGAGATCGGATTGAAGATGTTAGAGATGGAGGAGGTCACAGATGGAGGGATCCATGCTGGAGAAGATCTGAGTTCAAGGAAAGTGATGCTGGTTTAAACATGACCCAGGGGGCTGGAGGAACCGGACCTGTACTGCAGCTGTGACCGGAGCGGGTGGAGCGGGTGGATGAAGATAAATCTAGTAGAGACGGCAGGTGGATGTAACGAGACTGAAGCTACCTACACCCTCATTAAAAAAAGTAAAAAAGTTTTTAAAAAAAAAAAGGACAGGATAGTACCTGTAGTTACGTGTCTCGGGGGGGGGGGGGGGTCACTCTGTGATGCTCGTCAGCTCTCGTGCAGCAGTCCTAACAGAACATTGATGTAGTCACAAAGTCTGCAGGAATTTACAGAACTTTCTGCTGTCCAACATTTTCTCCAAAGCTTTACATGAACACAAAGGTTTCCTCCTTAACAGGGTCTGATTAACAGGGTCTGATTAGTTGAGTCTGATTTGCAGGGTCTGATTAGTTGAGTCTGATTTGCAGGGTCTGATTAGTTGGGTCTGATGAGCAGGGTCTGATTAGTTGAGTCTGATTTGCAGGGTCTGATTAGTTGGGTCTGATTTGCAGGGTCTGATTAGTTGGGTCTGATGAGCGGGGTCTGCACTGATGATGTTTCTGGAGGTGAAGCTGAGCCAGACTTTGGGGGTGATGGGTGCGCATGGTGAACAGGTTCGGTCCTGATGGAAGGTGACGCCGAGAGCGGCGTGGTTCAGAGTCCTGGTGTTTATGGCTCTATCCTGACGGGTTCCGCTGTCACTCACATTAAGCCTCATTTGCATATTATGATTTGCACTAATTACAGGCCTCATTAGCACAGCGTTCCTCTGAGGTTAGCAGCAGAACGTACCGTCTGCCAGCCGAGAACCGAGAGCTGCTAAAGATGCTCCTGCTCGCTTTCCAATGAGAACAGAGCCTCACGTCATGAATGCTTATAAACGTGATGGAGAGACGGGGAGGACGTGGACACGTCTGAGGACACGGACGAAACCCACACAGTGCTTTAAAATGAGCGTTAAAAGAAATCTGTGCTTTTGATTTAAGAGAACAAAGAGAACTTCATTAAAAAAAGTGTTCCGTTAAATGATGGATGCAATGCGTCTGAAAAGCTTACATTATTAAACAGCAGAACTCTCATTTTGAGATGAATTGGAAGCCCGCTGCTGATTATTTAACATTAATACATCAGTAACGTTCTGTACAGACTTTAGAGCGCTGACTGCAGTGAGCAATCTCATGTTCACACACAAAGAAATGTACAGTCTTATTTAGTTTAGTTTAGGCACCCAGAATCAAATCTCATATCCCCCCCCCCCCAGTCATTCTGAGACGGGGATCATCCTGAGAACCCTACATTAATAATAAATCTTAAATAAAGACTATAGAGAGCGGCGTGCAAAATAAGCAGACTGATCCAACACAAAGAAAAGAAGAAGAACTGGGTCAGGAGCGGCGAGGTGCAGATGAGGAGTGATGAGAGACAGGTGCTCCAGAACTCAGGAGAGCGAGGACGAGCGGAGGTGCAGGTCTGATAATACACTTGAGCTCTTATTTATTTCTTCATTTACAGCATGAAGTTTCCACACATTAATGTCGCCGGCTGTGTTGCTGCTTCTGCTCTGAATACAAACCCGACTGCGGGGTGACCCGACGGCATGGTGACCCGACAGCGGGGTGACCCGACGGCATGGTGACCCGACAGCAGGGTGACCCGACGGCATGGCGATCGACAGCGGGGTGACCCGACAGCGGGGTGACCCGACGGCATGGCGATCGACAGCGGGGTGACCCGACGGCATGGTGACCCGACAGCGGGGTGACCCGACGGCATGGCGATCGACAGCACGGTGACCCGACGGCATGGTGACCCGACAGCGGAGTGACCCGACGGCATGGCGATCGACAGCACGGTGACCCGACGGCATGGTGACCCGACAGCGGGGTGACCCGACGGCATGGCGATCGACAGCACGGTGACCCGACAGCGGGCCGATGCTGAGGGAGGTAAAGGTGTGATATGCATATCATTGATCTTTAAGGATTATCAGAGTAATGTAACTGTACAACATCAGAACCACACGGAACAACAGCACCATTTATTATTGACACTTCTGATTTGTGCACTTGAGTGTAGAACCTGACACAGTGCAAAGGAACAACGTTCTGACTGATGATTTAAAAAAACACATCACAGCTATCTGAGGAGGGTTCCTCACTGTGCAACATCAGTGGAACCACAGAAGGTCTGAGGAACCCAGCTGGGTTGGTTCTGTTGGACTGGATCAGGGTTCCCATTACAGCAGAATAATGACCCAACACATTCCTCCAGGTTCTGTTAGAACCACATCAGAAGGAGAGCAGTGTAGACTGGTGTGTAGAAGAAGTGGAGAACATTCATGGACTTACCTGAGTTCTACTGTAGAATGAATGAATCCTGAAAGACATTCTGTTCCAGGATTTTTACTTTAGTTTATTGTTGAAACTGTGGAAATATCACTAAAACTGTGTGTGTGTGTGTGTGTGTGTGTGTGTGTGTGTGTGTGTGTGTGTGTGTGTGTGTGTGTGTATAAAAGGTCAGGGGTCATTTAAACATCATCAGTAATGTGTGACACTAAGCCTGACCCAGCGGTTCTGTAATTTGGGAGCGGGATGCGGGAACATGACTGAAATCATCAGTGTGCTGTTTCAAAGACACTGACCTGAGAACAGTCCACACACCAAACCCAGGAGACCTGAGCAAGGTCAGCCCTGCTTCCCTTTCTTAACTGCTCTCTTCATATTTCATTCACATGTTTTATTTCCAAATACGAAATACTGTAATGAAAACTGTGGACAGCCTTTCTGATCTCCTGGACAGTGTCCACACGCTCATGAAGGATAATGAAGTCCGTGAGGCCGTAATGGCCCCTGCCCCGGGTCCGGCTCTGATCTTTAAGGTGATCAGAAACACGGTCGTTACTGATAAACACAGACGTTTCAGAACCACGGGTCACGAAAGTGAAGACGTTCTCAAATATAACTTTCATTTACATTTTAAAACGGGAATTAATTAATCCCACCGGATCCACATCATTCTAACTGCTCATTCAGATGAGTGTTAAATGTGTAAATAGGTCACATGACCTTTTGTTATTAGTATACTTTTTAATGGGTTGAGAACACTGATGATTTTGTGCTAATCCTTTTTTGTATAATTTTCACTGTATTTATAAACACGAGTCTTTATTCTGAACTGTCCTTTCTGATCCATACACGTCCAATTAGAGACAGAGCTGATGACACCTTGATAAATGACTGAACAGATGGACATGCTGGGGGGGAATCCTGATTATATTTGTTAAATAAAGTGATTTCCATTAGAATAATACAGCGTGTTGTTAGTCTGCTGTATTGTTGCTGTTGTTGTTATTTTGTAGGAGACGTGATGAATATCATTTCTTTCTGAAGTCAGTCCTCAGACCCTCGGTTCATTTCATTTGTAATTTCCACATTAAACAGATCGATCAGCGAGCTGCTGTTTAAATGAACATTAACTCTGCCGCTCGTCTGCAGCACAGCGGGATGCCGTGGAAACTGGAAACAAGAGACTTCATTTGCCAACAAACCTTTTAGCAGAAGACAAGACGAAGCATGTCCCTGATGATTTACATCTGAGAGTTCAGAACGGGCTTCCACTCCCCACAACACCATGAATTAAACGGAACGTTAGAACCTCCTCACCACGGTGAGACCACGGTGGATCTGCAGAGAGGTGAGCACGTCCTCAGAGACCGTAAGAGCTGATGGACAGCCAGTCTCATACAGATTCAGTTCCTCTTCAGTTAAGCATTTGTTGTTATGATCATTAAAGGTGAACTCTGTCAGTCTGGATTTAAAGCCATGAGACCGACAGCTTAGTAAACGGAAACAGAGCTGCACCCCCCCCCCCCGGAGATCCACAGAGAACCAAACAGAGAACCAAACAGTGGAACTAACAGTGGAACTAACAGTGGACCAATAAAGGGAGAGACCTGACGTCCAATTCATCCTGTTACATCCAAACATTCATTCATTCATTCATTACCTTCAGCTTTATCCTCTATTAGGGTCACGGGGGGGGGGGGGAGGTAAATCTATCACTGGACACACACTCACTCACACAGACACACTCTATAGGGGGCAATTTGGAGAATTCAATTGACTTGATCCATGTTTTTGGACTGTGGGAGGAAACCGGAGAACCCGGAGGAAACCCACGCAGACTCCACCCAGATGGGGATTTGAACTGGAAATCCCTAGTGCTGAGAGGAGAACATGCTACACCACTAAGCCACCCCCTACATCCAAACACTGCGACCTAAATAAAAACATGAAATCAGTTCAGGTTTTTATTTATTTGGTGTCGAGTGCTCGCGCTTTACTATTATTTTATTACATCATTATTTCTGCAGAATTCTGTTGATTTTTGAGGTCAAAGACTTTTCTTCAGAATCTCTTTATTTTTATCAGAACACAGATCTGATTATTAGAACGTCATTGTTACAAATCATTTTAACCTTCAGATAATTAAATACATTAAAGGTTCAGAGGAACAGATTATCCATCCCATAATGATCATGTTATTGGGATTGTTCTAAATTTCAGCAGGCCTGCCCGGCTGGGTCTCTGGGGACTCTCCCTGCAGGCCTGTAATGGGGTCACACACAGTTCCCACTATTTTGGAGGCCTTTTCACCCTCAATCTTCTCCTCAGTGAATGTTCTCGCTCCGTGGGATTCTCACAGGTGATTGATTCTGTCAGTCAGGAAGATTTCATGTCTGTCTTGACAAATTCCACGGTCTCAGGTGTTTCAGGATCTCACCCTCAACAATCATGATGACATGCTGTTGTTCTACAGCGGGTTCCATCGTTCTGTTACAACATCATTAACTGACTTCTACTGCTGTGCAAACTTCTGGATGTTTATACAGATGTGTGTGTGTGTGTGTGTGTGTGTGTGTGTGTGTGTTGAGATGGTTTGAAGCCCATGTCACTGATTGGATGATAATGTGAGTATAGTGTGGAACCTGTTCTGAAGTCTGGAGCTCTGTATGGCTTTTCAGATGAGAGTTCAGAGATTGTTCCGATCAGGTTCCACTCACTGATCATCTGAAGAGCCTCCTGAGGACCCTGGAGTGGGAGAGGTTCTCATGGAGACAGTGCTGTTGCTGTCCTTCTCAGAATTGATTCTGGATAAGATCATGATGCTCTGCTGAGTGTGTTGATCAGTTTTTAGAGCGATGTTAAAGGTTCTTCACTCAGTTTTTGATTCAATTTGCTCAAATAGCTCAGAAACCTTCTGCTGCATCGTTTCCAATCGTTCATCTGATTAATGAGCAGGTCATGTGACCTGCTCGTGATCACTTGGAGAAGTAAACTGGAATCTTGTGTGATGAGGACGTCCTGAGGTTAATGTAGGGCTGTGTCTGTGGAGGGCTTCCCCTTCACTTCCGCCAGATAAACCCGAATGCTCGTATGTCATGTCTATTTTTAGCGCTGAAGGAAATTTGGAAAATGGTGTCACACCCAGGGAAGGGCAGAGCAAGAGAATATATCGCTTACTCTCTTATTTATTGCTTTATGTCTTGGCCATGGATATTGTCATCACGCAGTCGTTGCTGATGAGTTTATGCAGGACATAAGTCTTAAGATGCATGAAGCTGATGCTCTTTCACGTCATTCTGTTGACATTCAGGAGAACAGCAGATGATTCACGGCAGATCGTTTTATAGAATAAGTGCTCATCAACCTTTATATCAGGATTTTCAGCACTTAACAAACCACACTCACGAATATCAGCTCCAGAAAATATAACCCCGTCTCAGCTGGATCATCTGATCCAGACTGCAGAACTTCAGAGAGCTGCTGGATTTTAACTTCAGAACCCCAATCAGCACCTTATACCAGAACTACATTAGAACTATTAATGAGAACCGTCACCAGCCATCAGGTTCAAGGTTTAAACATCAAACTGTTAAATAACAGACCTCATATAAGCCAGGATTTATCTAAACCAGGCTTTATGTAAACCAGGCTTTATATAAACCAGGATTCATCTAAACCAGGCTTTGTGTAAACCAGGATTTATCTAAACCAGGCTTTATGTAAACCAGGCTTTGTGTAAACCAGGATTTATCTAAACCAGGCTTTATGTAAACCAGGCTTTGTGTAAACCAGGATTTATCTAAACCAGGCTTTATGTAAACCAGGCTTTGTGTAAACCAGGCTTTGTGTAAACCAGGCTTTATGTAAACCAGGCTTTGTGTAAACCAGGCTTTGTGTAAACCAGGCTTTGTGTAAACCAGGCNTGTAAACCAGGCTTTGTGTAAACCAGGCTTTGTGTAAACCAGGCTTTGTGTAAACCAGGCTTTGTGTTGGATGAACCTCAGTGGTTTCCTGTGTTCTAATTCGGGTTCTCCGTTGAAAGAGGGCGGAAACTCAATCCGCTGTGAGTAACAGCCTTATTAACCGGCTCTCAGGTGATTGGTACACAGGTCATCAATTTGCTCTCTGAAAACTAGCTTTAAGTTCCTCATCCGTCTCTGTCTCCTGCAATCAGAGACTTCATCACTCAGACTGGCACGGCGGGCGAATAGGAGCCACCCGCTGATCCGTAAGCCTCACTTCCTGCCTTCTTCTCTCTGTCTGACTCCATCTGTCTCTCCCTCGCTCTCTCTAAATTGCCTGTCCTGACCGTCTGCCATACTGACCTGCTGATGTCTCGTTGGACGATGTCTCTGGAGAACCGTCCAATCAGAACGCAGCTCCTATCAGAGGCACTTTGTTTTTGATGGGTTTTGTCAGACTATCGATGTGCATTACCAGGCAGCGGGTCACCACCAGGGGGCATCTGAGGGTTTAATACACCACATCCACACGGAGAGGACATGATGTCTGTTCAGTCAAACAACACTCAACATTTCAGTCTGAAGATTTACAGTGTGGTGAAAGAGTTTTACTGCCTCACTGCTGCCTCACTGCTGCCTCACTGCTGCCTCACTCCTGCCTCACTGCTGCCTCACTGCTGCCTCACTCCT
>JAFMOD010000591.1:1215960-1234045 GCA_019802435.1 Corydoras maculifer | reverse complement strand
TGGTTCTACAAAGTATTGACTCAGGGGGGCTGAATAATTTTGCACATCGCACTTTTCAGTTTTTTATTTGTAAAAAAATTGTTGATTCATGTATAACTTTCATTCCACTTCACAATTGTATACCACTTTGTGTTGGTCTTTCACATTAAATTCCAGTGAAATATATTTATGTTTGTGGTTGTAATGTGACAAAATATGGAAAAGTTCAAGGGGTATGAATACTTTTGCAACCCACTGTACATATGCTGTTCAGCAGTGTAAAAATTTAGATTGAAATATGTCAGTTTATAGATTGCAATCTCACAAAAACAAGCTACATTTGCTTTGCTATGGAAAGAAATTGAAATGTCATACAAAGCAATATCTGCACACAATGTAATAGATGTTGTTACTGCAGTAGTTCAGAAATGTCAGAAGGTTAATGTTGACCACTTTCAGGAATTCATGTCTTTTTATTCATTTGAAGTACAAAAAAGATTTTCAGTTTTCAATTACATTTTTCTATTAGATTAATATGAACACATAAGAATAGAAGTGATGTCTGCAACACATGCAAAAAACACATAAAATGCCACCCCCCTGCCTTTACATAATGAACTTTTTTGCATTCAATTAGACTTTTTAAGACATTCCAATAATCCATTCATGAGCTTCCCATTAATCGTCTACTATGGTCCCCCATGCCCATCCAGGGGAGAACACTTTGGCTGCCTCTTTTTAAGACATCGTGAAAAGTGTAAAAGACAAAAATTATTTGCAAATATGTGCTTAAAACGTTGTCTTTAAACTGAAGGACAGTTTTCTAATAAGGTTTGGCCCAAGATGATGATTCATGACACTTCCTTGTTTGCTAAAGTCTAAGCCTTTGAGAGATGACGACTTGATGACTTTACCTTTCATTGTTTAAAATGTTAATTCTAAAACCTTCTAAAATATTATAAATATCTGCAATTGTTTTAAATATATCAATATTATATATTATGTGTTTATATAATATATATAATATATAATATTAAGCGGCACGGTGGCTTAGTGGTTAGCACGTTAGCCTCTCAGCGCTAGGGATTCCCGGTTCGAATCCCCATCATCGGAGTTTCCATGTTCTCCCTGTGTCTGCGTGAGTTTCCTCCGGGTTCTCCGTTTCCTCCCACAGTCCAAAAACATGGATCAAGTTAATTGAATTCTCAAAATTGCCCCGTTTATAGTGTAACTGTGTGAGTGAGTGTGTGCCCAGCGATGGATTGGCACCCTGTCCTGGGTCTATCTGCCCAGCGCCCGAGATGTTCTCCCCTGGATGGGCATGGGGAACCCCACCGCGACCCTAATAGAGGATAAGCGGAAGATAATGAATGAATGAATATAATATTAATGTCAAGTTCAAAAGTGATAACATTTAAGTCAGTGCTTCAAAAAAATGTATTGTTTTTATTGGTTCCTTCAAGCAACTGAAGATTTCTGAAATATCCGATATCTTTAATGTTGCTAAATTGACAGGTAACATTAAATTTTAATACTGCAGGGCAGTGAAAATACAGAAAGATTTGAACCACCCTGGCAATATTAGTCTCTCTCTCTCAGAAACCTATAGAAGCAAAGCAAACTTTGATCCTGAGAGTTCAAATCAGTTTTTGAATTCTGAACAGCTTGATTACTACGCACAGTCATGGACTGAAAATCTGTGGCAATGTATGAATTTAAAGCAGATAAAGGCCAAAAAGTTGGAAACTAAGGATTTGTACAGAATAATAAGGTAAAACATCTGACTTTGTCTGAGAAGATAAACAAAATAAAAATAAAAAAGCCCATAATTGCTCCCAAGGTAACATAACAGAAAAGTAAGTATGCAACTAAAAGGTAAATAAGGATGGTTTACTGCTGCTTTTTGCTGGAAGGTTGCAATGCTGTTGGTCAAAATTAAAATCCATTCTATAAGTACTCTGTTTTTCTCTTAGAGATATCTCTCTGCTAATGAGGCAATGTGGATCTTATGTTTGGTCCATGCTGTGTGTGCATGTGAACTTTATGCTATCCTGCTCACAGTGCTTCCTGACAAAACTGCATAGTTATGAATCCTATTACAATATTTCATGCCAGAAAACATGTGGGTTATATGCAAAAATTTAGACACCATGTTTTATTGATTTTTCCGGGAAAAAAAATTAAATAAGTAAATAAACTTTTACTATGTGTTTACTGAATTTAAAAATATAATACAAAATATATTATGAAAAAGTAATAAGAACAAGTAGTTCAATAATTAATACTGTGTGGTGGCTCAGTCATTGGGCTATCAAGTTTAGAGGTTCAAATTTACTAAACACACTGTGTTCTGACTCCAGCCATCATGTTGGAACACTTGTAAGTTATTTGTATGAAGGCATTTGCTAAATGACATAATGTAAATGTACTTTAATTTACATATTATAAAAAAGCCCAATTTGGATAAAATTAACTTAGTGTCACAGAGTAAAAACATATAATTTATGCAAGGATATAGAAAATAAATGGATGTTTGTCAGCATAATTTATCAAACAGCAAAAAATATATAATTTAAAATAATAATCACAATTCATTCATTTATTCATTCATTCATTATCTTCAGCTTTATCCTCCACTAGGGTTGCAGGGGGGTTCCCCATGCCAAACATAAAGCTGTTGGATAGCAATTCAAAATTAGTGTATGAAGGTCAAAACCTCTTCAACCACCCTATTATTATTATTCATTATAAGTGGTCATTACTCCAGTGACTTGTAAGTAATGCCTTTTAACTTGACAGCGAATGTCAGTATGAGAGGACATGCTATGCTTTAGGTAGGTCAAAACAAAGGCACTGAACTGCAGAAAGTAATTTAACAAAGACTAATCTGAGATAGGTGGACTACGAAAAAGTAACAAAAGGGCCTCCGGTGGGCAGACCCAACCCTAAGCTGGTGCCAATTCCACTTGGCACCACAGACGCCCTTTTGTTACATTTTGATTTCTAATCCTTTATTGTGGGTTTTCTTTTGTTGGCTCTTGTATTGCAGGACATCTGTTTAGCTATTGACCCTCCTGTTTAGTTATTGAAAGAGCTTTTTTTTTTTAAAGAAACTTTAGGATCCATTCCTACGAGCAGGAGATACAGTAATAAAATATCCATGACTAAATTTTTTTTCGTCTAGCCATGAAGATTGTGGTAGCATAGCCTAGCGTTCCGTTAAGCCACAATTAATTAGGAGCTGGTCCAGCACACTTGATCATTCCCAGGCCTGAGAGCATTCAACTGCTCATTGTGTAATAATCAGGGCTTAGACATTGTATTATATGGTGCAGTATTAGTTTGTGGATTTGACTTCCTTTTGCTATTGTGCATGGCTAACTTATGGCTAGCTCGGCATCAGCAGCTGTTTTTCTTTAGTTTTTTTCTGTTTTGATTAGGTTCTGCTTCCCCAATTGTGCTTAACTTAAGAAAACACAATGCCAATCTGCAAAACAAGAGACAAGAGACCAGGAAAAAAAACAGGACTGGAACACTGTGCACTTAACTTTCAACTGGCAACGCTCTACTATTACGGCACTGTCCACTGGATTGTTTTTGGTGTTTCATCTTTAGGGACGATATTTTTATAAACTATCACCAGAATGAACTGAATTTTCTGTGCTATTGCGCAGAGTAGAATGTACACTGCAATTTCAGTTGTACCAATGGCCAATACCCAGGGGTGAGAGAGGAGAGCAATATGCCTCTCACTAATTTAACTCATTGTGTTTGATAGAGATGAGCTTTCTGAACCTTATTTTTCTCTGTTTCAAATGAGCTAACAGCCTGGAGTCCTTAACAATTACATTGCTGCATCACTCATTCTGCCTAAGCAAGATGCAGAGTATGAACATTGCTGAACAAACCCCATTGCATGGCCACTCATACTTAATGAGAGGGTGAATTTGACTGCCTGCGCAAAAAGTAAATTATTAACATGAAGCTGATTGAGTAGTACTTGAAAGTTTAGCCAGAGGCAGTGAGTAAAGACATAGAGTGGATTAAATGTTGAAATAAAAAATTGGACTTAAGTCGAATTCTGACATAGACTTGGACACTAGTTATCACTTTTGCTTTGTATGTTACCTTTATATAAATGTGTGTATGTATAAATATTACTAAGTTTAGCAGAAACCAAGTATATCACATTTAACACAATTTTATTAGTTATTGCTCTTATCCTTATCATTATGTAGATGACATAAGTGCTCTGAGGGGTTATAACATAGCACCATGGCAGAGTTGCAAATGAGGTTCTAGTGACATCCTCAAAGAAATCACAAGAAATAAAAATTTTAAAAAAGGATCAGTATGCAACTTTAGCGATACACTGATTACAGTCACAGCCAAAAGTTTTGAGACGACACACATTTTGGTTTCCAAAAAATATTCTGTCTCTGTTTTTCTAGAGTAATCTAGAAGAAGGACAAATTTCTTCTAGATTGCATTGTGTCACTTGTCCAACATGAATGACAGATTTACATATAATGTGGAGTATACAGAAAGTACAACATAAATAAATATGACTGTGCTATGTGATAAATAATACTCCTTGTCAAAGTAAGAGTAAGAGATGAATAAAAATTTGCCCAAGTAAATAAATGGGGGGAAATAGCAGAGGTTCATTTTTGAAGCCAGTAGGAGCATCCACTAATGTGCTTGCAGGACTGCCCCATGGAGTGTCCCCTGGTGTGCTAGATGATGCACCCTCTAGAGCTGACATGGCAATTGACTGGTTCTGAGAGGCCATCATGAAATATAGACAGGTTCAGCCAGGCCTTTGGCTACTGACAGGTTCCATCATGTATTCAGCCAAGACAGATTCTGATAAATGCTTTGTTACAGTTAGTTGAAACACACTTATAGTGCAGACAGGGGCAGAATTGTTCACATCATAACACTTTTAAACATACTTTCTGGAAGTAAAGATAGAGATTCAGAACATATAGCAAATTTAAACACACAGAAAGGACATGGATATGTTTGAACACAATGCAAGATTCAACAGCATAAGGAATGCTTTCTGAGCTGAAAAATTTTATTCTCCACACTAATGTGATGTAAGATAATATGCATTTAAAGAATTACCAAAAATAGGACTGTTTTCATAGCTGATAAATTCAGACAAAAATAAAAACTCACTAAGCTGGAATTATTGACAGATTCAGACAGTGACAGCTTTGACATCTTTTACTATTCAGTTCATTTTAGTTAGTATTCAGCTCTTTTTAGCATTCAAGTTCATAGATGCTCTCTGAGCTGAATCACCCAAGAAGTCAACAGAATTAAGAATTCCTTTTAAGCTGGCTTAAAAAAAAATCGGGACACTTCTGTGGTAACGACAAGATGCAGAAAGGCTCTTTGCACTGACAGTTTCAGATTCTGCCCCACCCAACACGTTAACAAAATAAGGTTTTGAATAATTTCTGGGCTGGCGGAAATTGTGAATTCAACTAAATTAACAGAACAGGGAAATAAATAAGTTCAAAATAGGATTACTGTTAGAAGCTCGCTCTTCCGTGGCTACGCAGGAGGAATGCGTACGCCGCTTGCGCCTTATGAGCGTTTCCCGGGAACCGACTACGCGGGAAAGAATGCGTACACCTGTCCGTCGGGTAAAACACTCAGACGGATACAACCTGCGTGGGAGTAATGTGCAGCGCCGCACCATGGTTGAGCGCGGAAGGAGAGTTCAGAGACACCAGGCATAAAAACAAACGGAGATTTATTATTAAAAATGTTGTAGGGACACTAACAGAAAAGGGGGAAACGAAACAAACAAACTAACACCGGGATAATACCAAAACAAAGACGTGCACGGGGAAAATGGAAGAAGGAAATTAAATACAAAAAACACCCAGTCACATGCACAAAATAAACCAATCACCCAACGGAGTCCATAAGCACATTAATGAGGGACAGGTGCCCCAGGCACCTGTGACAATTACAGTATTGAGCATGCTGTTGACACTATGAAGAGTAAGTTGACACAATAAAGAGTAACTATAAGATAAAGTGTAATTATAAGCAAATGAATTGTGAAAAATTCACTTGATCACAAAAGCCCTATTTTCACTGCATTTTTGTTCTACTATAAAAGGGTTTTAGTTATCCCATTTTAGCTGACAAGAAAAGACAATGCAGCTGATATCACTCTGTCATGTTGATTGAATTAGAAGAGCAGACTGGTTGCTTCAAAGTTGTTGTAGTGCTTTAAATCATGGTCTTCTTGGATATTTCCAGAAATATGTCTTATTGTTACTGTGTTGCATTAAAAATGTTTCACAGGCAAAATATTGCTGCTTGAAAAAAACGATTTTAAAATCATTCAGAACTCCAAGGAGAGCAGTATAATTGCTGTAAAGTTAAGATGTTCAGAAAGTGCCAGGACCATCTTCTACACTGGATTCAGTGGGACTGGGTGTCCACAGGTGCAATACACTTCCTAGGAATAGGGGCAGGCAGGTTTCAAAGCAAATACAAACATAGTAAGGTAAAGCGTTTTGGAGGTTAGGCTGGAATCAACCTAACCTCCAAAACGCTTTGTGAAAAAAGTGACTTCTTTACAAGAACAAACATCAAGGACATGTTGAGATTCTGCAGGAAGCACAGGCGATGAACTGCAGAGGAGTGTGATAAGGTTGTTTTCTGATGAAGCCACCTACATATTATTTGAAATATCAGGAAAAATTATTGTCCAGAAAAGAAAAAGAGCAATTATGAGTCATGTGTCATGGCAACAGTAAAGCACTCTGAGAACATTTATATGTAGGATTGCTTTGTAAGCAAAATAGACACAGAGTAGTCCGCTGTGAAGAGATTGTCATGAGAATGACATGCAGCATGTTGGAATGACCAAACACCACATTTGCAAATAGCTACGTTTCTAAATTCACTGCAAAGTAATTTCTTATGTGCAGCTTTTTGTATGCACTGCTGGGCCAAAAAACAAAGTCACCACCTGGATTTATATAGGCAAATGGGTAAGAGCCTCTCTGGCATTAGATAATTGCTCTATGGGTTATTAAACCTTAACTGAAGCAGTGATTAGCTTCTCATTTGTTAAATAACCATGTAAAAGATGAAAAAGATGTTTATCTGTTTCAGAAGTGTCAAATTGTGAAAGAGTGGTTCAGAGAGCATGGATGGATTTTTTTTTTTTTGCACACATGGATTTTCACACAGTCCAGACTTGAACCCCATTGTGAATCTTTGGGATGTGTTGGAAGAACACTTTGTCCGGTGATCCAAAACTCCCGTCATCAATACAAGATCTTGGAGAAAAAAAATCCAACTCTGGATAGAAATAAATGTTCGGACATTGCAAAGGTTGAAAATGATGCCACAGCAAAGCTAAAGGCAGAAATATTTAGGCTTTTAATTTTGGTCAGTGTATTTATCTCCACACGGCCGAAAGAGTACATCCACTGATCTGATAATGTACTTGCACTTGAAGATAGAAGGTCCAATATTAAAAGTATTTAATGGTTCAAAGTACAGATTTATTTTTTTATAGTGCAACAGTTGTATAGTATAAACAGTTCAGAACCAAATAAGTAAGGCAAGCAGATGGAATATGAACTTCTCCTTTGGGTTTCTTGGAATCCTAGATGGACTAAGGGTCAGACACCAGAAGGGGGTAAACCCTGAGAGAAAGATCATTCATATTTACCAACTAAAGTGTGTAAATAAGATATATATAGGTTGCAAGGATGGCCTTTTGATGGGAGAACCTGCCTCTTGTTCTGTCTGTGTACATGCATGCCTGGCCACCACATGTTCTTGTACACACCTTGTATGAACGCATTCATAATAGCATTACAAAGAAAAAAACTAAAAGCTGTATAAGAGATTTAAAATCTTTTTTTTTTATGATGAATGACAAAACATTTGTGTAATACCACATTATATGACAAATATACTGTATACCTACCTTCATAATGTTAAGAAGGCGGCAAGGCAGCATGAAAAGTACTTCTGCCTTTCACAGTCCAAAGACATAGATTTAAATTAAATTGGCTGCTCTTAGTTGCCCCATATAGTATATGTGTGTCTGTCTGAGAGTGTCCCCTGCGATGAATTGATGTACTGTCCTGAATGTATCTGCCTAGCACTCAAAACATTCTTCCCTGGATGGGCATGGGATGGAACCCTAGTCCTTAGTATAAAATTAAGTGGAAGATAATGAGAAAAGGTCATGAGGTTAAAAGTCACAGTACATTGTGTTCTTAATTGTGGCCAAGACTTGATCATCGCAACAATTGGATAGGGTGTTGCACCTAGAAAAATCCTGCTATAAATGCCATCAACTCGCTGACAGAACGGCTCCAGCTGTGATCTGCTCTGCAGGCTTCAAGGACTGAGCAATTCTGTGATGATCCTCAGCAACACTGTCAAACAAACACAGAAAGCTCTGCATTCTGCTCATCATCCTACACTGTATAAATAAGGGTAAAAATATAACAAATTTTAATTACGCTGTCAAAATTCAATGTCATGTTCAAACACAAGCACAAAAAACCCACCGTTTTTATTTATTTATGATCCATTAGTCGGCTATGTAGGACTTGCTGAGTCACAGAATCTAGCGTTTGAGGATGCTTTCAAAGTCTATCTTCTCGCATCCTGGGGCAATTTGGAGAACTCAATCGAATTGATCCATGTTTTTGGACTGTGAGAGGAAAACCCACGCGGACACGGGGAGAACATGGAAACTCCACCTAGATGGGGATTTGAACCAAGGATCCCAGTGCTGAGAGGCGAACGTGCTAACCACTAAGCCACCGTGCCGCCTATTATTATTATTATTATTATTATTATTATTATTATTATTATTATTATTATTATTATTACAAAATAAACCACTGAAAAAAGGGATTGCATTATTTTTACCCAGGGGTTGTATTTGCGTTTAATCTTGAACACAATATTATTATTGTACAACAAAAACAAATGAATTTGGTGAAAACACCAAAATATACTCACACACAATATAAATATACATACACAAGCACACATAATTACAATTTCAACATAAAAACAATTTTATAAATTAGGTCAAATCTCATCTCATTAACCTCTGCTTAATCCAAGACTATGGTCACATTGGGGGGTTCTCCATGCACAGCACCCTTACACACACAGACACACACGAACACACAATAAAGAGGCATTTTAGGGCAGGCAATCAACCATGGAGAGAAGAACATGAAAACTTTACCCAGATCAGTAGTCAAACCTGGATGAGTAAGGCTGAGAGGCGATCGTGCTAACCACTAATTCCCCGTGCCGCCAATTTTGTAAAATCATTTTTAAAAAGATTTGAATCTTTTTTTATATTAGGATATTAAAGAAGAAAAATAATACATTTAAGATGAAGCAAAAAGGAAAAAATGGAGCATTAAATCTAAGTGCTCAGACTCAGCACAGGCTAGGGTGCAAGAGTCAACAAGAGAGTGGATGAGAGTGAATGCTTCTTTTCACTTAAAAAAAATAGTCTGATTGGCACTTTCAGGTCTTACACTTTTTTTGCAGTACTACTTGCAGGCAACTAATTAGTGTAGGAGCTCTTTGGTTTGTATCCCACTGTGGCTGCTGTTATAATGTGGAGCAGATGTTTCTTCTGATAATCTTGCCTCTCTAGAGTGTGCGTAGTTCACATATGCTTGTATACAAACATGATCAGGGATGTTGACTCACTTTTAAAACAAGCACACACATACAAAGTAAACTCACCCTACATTTACTACATGTTTTTACCTGTAATTGTAATGATTTGCATTAAATGGAAGGGTGATCAGGTTCACATCTGGTCCCCCACAATGCACATATATCTAGACCACACACACAAGCAATAAAACTGTTACAGCATCAGTCTGGCTAAGCTGCAGCCAAATTGCAATGGTACAAAGAAAGATACTATTTCCTTTTAGAGAAAAAACTACCTTCACAGATGCAACCATATCCCTGAGGTGGTTATCAAACCAAACAGCAGATTGAAATTTGGAAAATGCCTTCTTACTGGTATTAAGTACCCATGGTGCCACCAGAGTATATGAATTATCCAGCAGATAATTATTACTCCTCCTAAGTGAAGCAATCACCATTTATCGCATGGCATAACTTTAAACACACTACTAAAACAAAAATCATAATTACTCATAGCTAGTGGGTGTTAAAAGGATGGCGTCTATGTGCTGCAATGTACAGACTGATCAATAACCCTAAGGGCTTTCATAAATTTGGACTGGAATAAATTACTTCTTGAAGCATGGAGTAATATAAATTCAAAACAGCAACCGTTTTCAGTCATCCTGTGCCTTTCTGCTGACAAACATTGTCATTGCACAGTAGCGCAAAGAAGCTTATTCAAATGACGAACATGACTAGGATGCAGGGAGGGCCTATTTAAACATGCAGTGCCTAATCTGTCCTTATATTTCCCCTGCTCTGTAAATTCCATTTCACAGAGCTCACACATGCTTTAGGAAAAAAAGACTTTCATTCAGAAATGCAAGATTGACATAATCATCATTTCAGCACCAGCATCGTTTGGCAGCCTTTTAATATCCAAGCAAAAGGGTACGTCCAATGGTAGATGAAATAAAAAAGCAGAGGTTCTGATATGCTGCAAGCTCCACCAGAGGATCCTGCAGCCCTCTTTAGGGAAAGAAACATCTTTCTTGTCTGTTTTCTGCAGGCTGCCTATCTTTCTGCTGTCCTCAGAACTTTCATACAGGAATCATTTAAGCGTTCAGTGACAAGTGAGGAGTACCTGATTAGTTGAGGATAGTATGTTTGTCCTGGTTGATAAATTATATGAAATGAAGTCCTTCTCAGAGGGGTCATTAAATTACTTTCTGCTTGCTTCTGCAACATTGTATCATTTGCTTTTCTGAGGGCTGTGCACCCCATAACAACCTATCACTTACAGACTGAAGGAGGACTCTATGTATTGAATTGCTTTTTACCCTGATGGTGTGGGTTCAGGGTGTGTGTAAAAGGAATATGTTGGAAATGTAATGCATTGTGGATTTGTGGTTTGTTTTCTGTTTAATATACTGTGGCCAATGGCATCAGTAAAAACAAGGCAGTTTGATCATTGATCAGTCAAGCAGATTTATTGTTGTTGTTGGAATCAAAAATGAATGTTTTGTATTGGTTGAAATGTTTTTTAAAAAGCTAAATTAAATAGGGGCTTAGTGGTTAGTACGTTCGCCTCTCAGCGCTAGGGATTCCCAGTTCGAATCCCCATCTGGGTGGAGTTTCCATGTTCTCCCCGTGTCCGGGTGGGTTTCCTCCGGGTTCTCCGGTTTCCTCCCACAGTCCAAAAACATGGATCAAGTCAATTAAATTTTTAAAAATTGCCCCATATAGAGTGTGTCTGTGTGAGTGAGTCCTGGGTCTATCTTCCCAGCGCCCGAGACGTTCTCCCCTGGATGGGCATGGGGAACCCCACCGCGACTGTAATAGAGAATAAAGCGGGAGATAATGGATGGATAAATTAAATAAAAAATAATATCAAATAAAATTGTTGTGTGTGTAATTCACCCTGGGGCAGCACGGTGGTGTAGTGATTAGCATTTACCTGTCAACGCTGGAGATTTAGGTTTGAATTAGTTGGAGTTTCCATGTTCTCCCCATGTCCAAGTGGTTTTTCTCTGGGTTCTTTGGTATCCTCCCACAGTCAAAAACATATATTTAAGGTGAATTGGCTCTACTAAATTGCCACTATATAGTGTGTGTGTCTGTGTGAGTAAGTGTGTTTTACTTAGGATTGACGGATTGCCGCCCCGTCCTCGTGTATCTGCCCAGTGCCCATAACGTCCTCACCTAGATGGGCATGGGGAACCTAATAGAGGATTAAGCATATGTAATGAGATGAGGGCACGGTGGCTTAGTGGTTAGCACGTTCGCCTCTCAGCGCTAGGGATTCCTGGTTCGAATCCCCATCTGGGTGGAGTTTCCATGTTCTCCCCGTGTCTGCGTGGGTTTCCTCCGGGTTCTCCGGTTTCCTACCACTGTCCAAAAACATGGATCAAGTCAATTGAACTCTCAAAATTGTCCCGTATAGAGTATGTCTGCGTGAGTGAGTGTGTGCCCAGCGATGGATTGGCGGCCTGTCCTGGGCCTATCTGCCCAGCGCCTGAGATGTTCTCCCCTGGATGGGCATGGGGAACCCCACCGCGACCCTAATAGAGGATAAAGCGGGAGATAATGAATGAATGAATAATGAGATGAGTGAGATGAGATGAATTTATGTCATGCTACACCCTGTTAAGTAAAATGGTAAAAGAAAAAGAAGGCAGGTTAACGGAATAACAAGTATTTTGTAACAAATGACAAGGACATAGACATAGACAAAGATAGGCCACTCACTCTCACACACACCAACAAACATACCATGAAATAAATGACAAAATATGGCCCCAACGGGTGGCACGGTGGCTTAGTGGCTAGCACATTTGCCTCTTAGTGCTCGGGATCCAGGTTCGAATCCCAATCTGGGTGGAGTCTGGCCGTGTCTGCGTGGGTTTCCTCTGGGTTCTCCGGTTTCCTCCCACATGGATAAAAGGTAACATCAACCATGTGACATAACACAGGTGTTTAGAATCCAACAATGACCAAAGCATAATCACTTAAACATGGCTGAACAATCACAATTGCAATCTAAAAGAGTGTAGCCTGCACTTTTATCAATGTACGTCAGCTGAAAACTATTATATTAGCCTATGATCTTAACTAGTGTATCTGCAGTGCAGCACAGGCATAGTACCCCATATCATTTATTTGTTTTTTTTTACATTTTTTTAACCTTGTCACAAGATAATGATTGATATCCACTGCTTGTGTAAATGCTCATCAGTCCATGTATACTTCAATGTTTATGCATATCAGTTACATTTGCGTTATTGTGAGTATATGCTTATCTTGATCATTGGTCAATTCTTTAATAAACTTTCCTGTTATCATGGTAATCTGCCCACTTTGCTTTTTAACGATTTACTTACCAGGACGTGGGGTGACATGATGAAAGATGTAACAACTATATTGTTTATTATTAAACAATAACTTTGTGTGTGTTTATATTAAATACACATTTTTAATAAATGACAAGGACAAAGACAAAGAATATAATAAGTATAACTAAATGAATTACAATGAATAACGAAAACCTGAAAAGGTGGGAAGGGAAGCATGCATGGGACAGGTGTTAATCCAAGAATGACTGAAGAATAATCAACTAAACAGGGCTGAATAATAGTTTTTTGAAACATTGTCCTAAGAAAATGATGTAGATAGACCTAAAAAGTTGCATCCTTTTTTACTCTGCTCAAGATGGGTAAAGTCAAGTGTTCGTAACACTTGCAAAGAATCGTTTTTCAAGAAAAGTAAAGGTCAGAACAGTATCAACAAAGACACTGTAGATTTACAGCTAAACATTAGACATTTCAGCTCATTTTCTGTGGGTTATTTATCTTTTGCCCTGCTTTGTCTTGTGTTTTGCAGCCTGCAGCTCTTGCCTTTGAAGAATAAGTTAGCTGTAGACTTATTTATGGATTTGACTTAAGTTTTTATAGGACTCAAAAGGCCACTCGTTGAGCTTGTCTTCTGCCAAGTACATGCCACACTGTATTCTGGCTTTTGCTGGATTACAAAGCTGAACTGTACATTGCAAAGGAAGCTGTAAGGGACTCAGATCTGTTTGAACATAAGTTGTGCTTGTGTCTTAAAGCTTCTTTTCTGCGAGCTTAGAAAGTGGACAAAAAGTACAGCTATTTTTAAGTCCACATCTCGAGCATGTCAAAGAAACCCCTTGATCTGCCTTTTGGACCAGGTTAGGAATGCTACACGTTGTGGAATTAAATCTTATCTCATCTCATAATCTTTCGCTTAATCCTCTACTAGAGTCGCAGAGGACTTTCCCATGCCTATCCAGAGCAGAAGGTTTCAGGCGCTGTGGAGATACACCAAGGACAGGGCACTAATTTATAGTCACACACTTAGTCGCACAGATATGCACACAATAAGAACAATTTATCTAGAGGCAATTTAGAGCATCCGGTTTAGTTTGAATCTGTTTGTTAACTGTGGGAGGAAACTGGAGAACCCAGTAAAAAGCCCATGCGGACATGTGAAAAACATGGAAACCGTGCCACCGCAACTATAATCTGAGACCTAAATTACAATTTGTATATCATAAAGTATTATATCAGATTTATTATGAATTATATATGAACTGTATTTCAGATTTATCATAATAAGAATATTGATCTGTCATTTATTTAACATTACTAACCACAATAATTTACTTTTTAATTGAATTGACTTTGTATGCTGCAGTCATAATTAGATAAAGTACAGAAATAAAATTTAAAAATGAATTTTAAATATGATACAATCAGTTCAAATAGTATACTTGAATGTGACTGACATGACAATGTTTATTTTCTATCCACATTTAGCCTTAAATCGTTAAATTTACTTGGCTTAGATTTGGAGCAATATGCATTTTGTTCAACAAGCTTTAAATGAATGATTTAAGCATACATGACATTAATAATTCAGCCATACTCGTGTGCCAGTTTGTCCAAGATAGTCCCTGCTGAGTTCCACTGTAAAGATGGATGACATACCTAAATACCAAGCTACCATTCACCCCGAGCATTTAGAGACGCCAGCCCAGTTTCCTGTTGTTCCTTCTCTCTCCTTTATTAGTATGATTGTTGCTCTCTGTTAGGGGGCAGAAACTCAACACCCTATGAGTTTTTTTCCACAATGCCACCGCCAATAAATTTCTCATCAGGTGATTGCCTATTCCCTGACTTTCCTTATCATTGTGGCATAGCCTGCAGCTAACAGACCCACAGGTATCTCTTTAAATTGGGATTCACATGGATACATCAGTGTGATTTATTTTATTCGATTACCAGCAAGTTTATTTTTATAGTTTCACAAGTTTTAATATTTAAATAGGATGCTGGATTATGATTCTTCTGTGCATTAAATTTAGAGTTTAAAAAAGTCTCTCTAAACACAGCTTATTTTTCTCACCATCATTTCTTCAGCCTCGCATATCTATTCTTGAGCCCCAAAACCCCCATCTAATGCTCGTCATTTCTTTTGGAGTTCAGGTGTTGAAAAGAGTGGTTTCTAGTTGCTCGCCACTTTCAGTCTCGGTACATAAATCAGCAGTCATTGAGCCCTGCCCCAATGAGATGTGTGCTCTCTCACACTAACAACGCATTCTCCCTTTTGATAGATGAGACGAGAGGCCTGTTGACAGCTGCCATCTCTGCAGCCTTGCCTCCAAAGCTAGGCAGTGCAGCTAAGATTTATTTCAGACTTTCTCTCAGAGCATGGCTGCCCCATTTGATTATACTCAGGCAAAGCTGCTTCCATAGTGGCAGCAGGATTTCGGGGTACTTAGGCTGTTTCTTTGTGATGGCTTGGTATGATGGACTGATGTTAATGAAGAAAGTCTGAATTATTAGTAAGAAAAAAAAAAAGAAAATTATATGTTATAGATTGCTTTACATCAAATAAACACACTATTACTATTACCTACTATTACTACTACTTGGTCCACTATATGACATCCAACCTCTAAGTACACATAAAAATAAAAAATAAATATTAAATAATTCATTAAATATCTTCCACTTAATCCAATTAAGGGTTGTGGGAGGGTTCCTCATGCCTATCCAGGGGAAAATGTTTCAGGTCCTGGGCAGATACAAATAGGCAAGGTGCCACTCTATTGCTGGGCACATACTTACTCACACACACACACACACACACACACACACACACAATATAGGGGAAAGGAAGAACCCGTAGGAAACCCACACCTGACATGGGGAAAACATGAAAACTCAGATCAGGATTCGTACCATGATCACCAGCACGGAAAAGCAAACATGCTAATCACTAAGCCATGGAGTTTTTTCTTGCCACTGTCGCTTCGGCTTGCTCTTTGGGGGTTTAAAGGGTTTTCATTCTGTAAAGCTGCTTTGTGACAATGTACTGTTGTAAAAAGCCCTATATAAATAAATAACTTGAACTTGAACTTATGCCACCATGCCGCCCAGATGTAATTATACCAATTATTTAACAATCCATCCATCCATCCATTATCTTCTGCTTTATCCTATACTTCCAGGGAAGAACGTTTCGGGCACTGGGGTGATACACCCAGGACAGAGTCACACACTCACACACACACAAACACACTCTATATGGGGCAATTTGGAGAATTCAATTGACCTTGATCCATGTTTTTGGACTTTGGGTGGAAACCCAGAGAACCAGAAGAAAACCCACACAGACACGGGGAGAACATGGAAACTCCACCCAGATTGGGATTTGAACCAGCAATCCCTAGCGCTGAGAGGCGAACGTGCTAACCACTAAGCCACCATTTAATTATACCAATTATTTAATAATCATTAAAATAATTATAAATCATACAATTATAATAAAAAATATATAATACTTAGTCCTTGGACCAATAATAAAAAAATAATAATCAATGTGACATTTAATTATGAGTGTTGTTTCTTTATGAAACAACTATACTATGTTTCTTTATAAACAAAAGTTTTGGACTCAATTATGAAGGACTTTTACCTTGATATAATAAATAAAATCAGTAAAATTGTTTTGCAGAAAATGAGTGATCCTTTTTGAGTTGGTTTCAAAATGTTCATCAGTGATCATTTTGGGGATTACCTTACATTACCTTGCTGTGCCAGCTTGTTTGAACAAAGCAATTAAACCTAATTAAATTTTCTGCCTAAAATGTTATTAAATAACATGCATACTCCGCCAAAAACTTTTGAGACACAACTTTGCTAATCATGTTACATTCTGTCTAATATTTTATTTGCAGGGTCTGTAAAAACAGTCACTTACCACATACCACATTCCCCAATTCTCCTGCTAAAAAACGAGAACATTGCCATCACAGTAAATCCTTTCATAGTTTGTATGAATTAACGCATGTCATGAAATTCTGATACTTTTCTACAGTACTTCTGTTATAAAGTAAGGTCTGTAAACAGTAGTGATAGTGTATAACACTCACAGAGCAATGGGATTGAACCTGAGTCAAGAATCTGGTCCATGTACGTTGCAATAATCAATGCCAGTGTTGCTTACAACAACCTGACCTATGGGTGGACTGCTGCTGTGACTACTGCTGTCAGCTGTGCATGGAGGGCTGTTGCAGTATTTGTTTACATGACTGCTGCTACACTTTCTGGTTCATGTGCACTCAGTTGGCCCACTACTGCACTACCTTCATTGGAGGAGGAAACAGAGCAGGTGAGTAATTCTATCCTGCTGATTTATGTTGAAGTTTTTTTGTAAGTCTACTGTATTCAAGGCCTTATCCACCTCATCCTGTGGTGTTCTATTCATCACTTCAAATCAATGTTAACAAATGGAAAACATTTTATGGCAAAAATTATTTTTAAGGAAATATGTGTAGAATAAAAAGTCACCTTAATCAATGTTTTAAGTTTTTATTGCTGGGCACACACTTGCATACACACATACACACATTATATATGTGTCATCTCGCTCATAGCTCCAGCACTCCCGGGCAGTTTTACCAGTAATATACTATAATACTGTATATATTGTGGCAACCATGTGGTAAAAGGGGGCGGAGTTGGGCTGGTGTCCCACCAGTTCTGGTCTCCTGGCCTGCATAATAGCTGCGAGACATATAAGGGAGGTGCGGTTGTGCCATTTAAAGAGAGATATATATATCCATTGTCTTCCACTTTATCCTTTATTAGGGTCGCGGGGGGGTTCCCTATGCCCATCCAGGGGAGAACGTTTCAGGCGCTGGCCAGATACACCCAGGACAGGGCGCCAATCTATCGTTGGGCACACAAACACACAGACACGCATACAAACACACTCTAACACACTCTATATTGGGCAATTTGGAGAACTCAATTGACTTCATCCATGTTTTTGGATGTTTGTGGGAGGAAACCGGAGAACCCGGAGGAAACCCACGCGGACATGGGGAGAACATGGAAACTCCACCCAG